>JADGJL010000132.1:0-38318 GCA_027600665.1 Irineochytrium annulatum | reverse complement strand
GGTGGGCGTTAGTTGGTTGTCTGGGCCCGCATTTGGTTATGTGGCATTTCATTTTTTTCTGCCAAACACCCAAAAAAAAAAAAAAAAAAGATCATTGAGCTCGCGTACTGCAAAAAAGCTTAAATGCGACAGGAGGAAAAGGCTATCAGAAGATTAGAACGCCCATGCTGTCGTGTACAGCGAGACGGGTCGCTACTACCAAACTAAATCCCTCGCCCGATCGAGATCCTGAGCAGGTCAAGGAGTCGAATGACGACAGTAACGACCGACGCCCATGCAGTCCTGTCCCCGTCGCTGCTTCAAGATTAGACGTGGTTCCGGAGATGCTCGGGGACGTCGATTCGGTGACCGCGTATTCGATTTAGCGCCTTGATGACCTGCAGAGGCGGGCGGATTGCGATGATGAGAATAGGATCGGTCAGCTCGGTTGAGAAAATATGAAGCCATAACGAAAGAACCGCTGGAAAAACGACGTCTACAGCGCGGGATGCAGCGAAGGCGGTCCGATGCGGCCCTCGTCCGCTCCTCGACGCTGTCGGCTGCGTCCTCGGCGGCCTCATTGATCCCGTTCGATCACCGTTTTTCCCGGACCAACTGCCTGGCATGCATGGTGAAGCGGGGTCTGAGACTGGACCGACTAAATGGACGGCCGATTCGGGACGAGCGAAGGAGCGTTCCAGAGCGACCGCGGGTGGGCATCTTCACTTCATCTGGGTAGTCGACCTCCTTCGCGCTTTTTACTAATGACTTCTTCATTTCTCTCCAGCCGCCGCGGCCGCTCCGCGTCCCCTCAAAGAGCGATTCCGAGCTTTACGCTCGTCGGCGGCAGCATGATCAGCATGCGGCGTTGGCAGGCCAGCCCGTGATCCCGCCTGAGGTCTCGCCGCGGCCCGCACGATCGAGGCTTGACACCGGTCTGATGCGTAATCCCGGCCGGCCTGTAATCCAGTCGCCAGCTGCGCCCGTTTGGGTGCCCGTCGCCCCTGCCAACCGGCCAACCGCAGCCAGAGCGCCGACAAAGGGAAACCGGAAACCTTCGTCACCGCGGACTTCGACTCAACCCAAGCCCACCGTCACGGCACCGGCTCCGACTCGGTCAGCGAAGTCGCGGGCGGCACCTGTTGCGACGACGACGCGTCCGCCTGGCACGCCCAAACCTGCGAGCCGATCACCCGCCGTTGTCGTCGTCGCGCCGAGGAAGCGGCTTACGGAGACGAAGACGTCTGTGAAACCAGCGACGGTGGTTGTAGCTCCTCGGAGAGTCATTCGTGGCGGCGGGGCCATCGTCGTGGATGATGGAGACGACGCGGACGACGAACGGGCGCGCGGGGCGGGACTGAGGACTCCGAATCGCCGCGCGGTCGCGGCAAAGTTGATGGTCCCGGTCACCGTGTTGAAGAATGGCGGCAAGGTTGCGGCTCGAGAGATGCTGGAGATCGCGGAATCGCTTCCAAGGGGTGGACCAGACGAGACATTGGTGAAACGGGCTGAGGAGAATGCCGAAATGTTGAGCGTCGTGGAGAAGCCGCCGGGAGAGGATGAGGGAGGAGGCGAAGTTAATGGCACCGGCGGTGGGACGAGAGAACGTTTAGAGGAGGGGCCGGCTGATCTTGTTAAGCTCGACGAAGGTGGTGCCGAGATCGAAACGGTCGCTTCCGCAAACGGTGATGAACCCCCGGTCGTGGAAAAAGCAGTTGATGCCAAAGGACCAGTCGGCAACGACGACAATGGAGTTGTGGAGCATGGTGCGAGCGTTCACGACTCGGAGGGTGAAGCTTCACATACATTAGACAACGGAGGAGCTGAAATTTTCGCTCCCGAGCCTACCGACATAGTGATCGAGAACGTTTGCGATGCGGATTCCCGTGCCGGCTTCGGGGCCGCGAAGGCGGGGATTGAGGAGGGTGCGACGGACGACATTAAGGAGGCTTCTCAGAACGCTGCTGACAGCGCAGATGGAGACGAGGACTTGGCGCATGCAAAATCAGCTACCGAGACTACGCCCGCCACCAGGGTCACAGAAGATCGCGTGGACGATCACGAGGAAGATCGTGTGGGAAGAAGTGACACGGCAGTCTTTGGTACTGCGTCTGACGGTGTGGATGTAGGGATTGCTCAAGGGGATGATGTTGAAGATGCTTTCGGTGCGGATCATGAAAACTCCGTTTCAAATGCACTGAAGGGTGGCGCTGTACTCACGGTAGCGGATGTTGGCAATGAAGGCGGCGCGGCGCACGAGGAGCATAGCGCGGAAGGCACGCGGGAGATTGAGGCGGAGGATGCGGAAGAAGTCACGCATGACGGAGTGGAATGCGTGACTGACGCCGCCGAGGTCGCTGCGCAAACCGAGGTTGGATTGAGTGTGGAAGACGGCGTCAGTTCAGACATAGCCGTCGAAACACGCAACGGCAACGCGAATGCAAACGTCATAGCGGATTCGCGTGAAGACCCCGCGCAAGATCGGCCCGTGGCTTTAACAACCCCACACTCCCTTCCGGACGAGCCCTTCTTCTATACCCACCCGCTCCACACGCACCTCCACCCGTCCCTCGACTCGCCCTCATCGCCCGCGACCTTCTCCGACACGGCCTCCGTCTTCTCCGTCGATTCAGACACGACCACGACCTCGGCCACCTCGGCCGTGACCCTGAACGGCCGCCGCTTCCCCTTGCGACGGCGACGCCGCCGCCACATCGACCTGCGCGACCTCACGGGCCTCGCCGAGCTCGCTACCGCGCGCCTAAACGACCTCCGGGCCCTCGCGCCCGCGCTGCGGACCTCCAGGGGACCCGGTGGCGCGACCCTGCGGAGGGCGTACCTGGTCGCTGCGGGGGAGATCGTGGTGCTGGGCAAAGGGATAGCGACGGCCTGGACGCCGGTCGCGCGCGCGTGCGAGGACCGGAGACTCAGGGAGACGCTGCTGGCGAGCCTCGCGAGCTGCGAGAGCGCCGCGGGCGCCATGCGGGTGATCGTGCGGCGGGCCGGGAGGGAGGCGGACGCTTCAGGTGGGGATGCCGCCGTGGACGGGGAGGGCGTGCTGCTGGCGTGTGCCGTCGGGGTGGTGAGGTGCGCGCAGCAGTGCGTAAGGGATTTGGAGGCGGCGAGGGTTAGGCTGGAGGGGTATGAGGAGGTTGTGGGGAAGGTGGAGGTTGAGGAGGAGGGCGAGGAGGGTGCTGGGGCGGGTATGTTGATGGTTGCTGGAAAGGGGGAGAGGGAGGCTGGGAGCGGAATGGAGGACGTCGTCAGGGCTGCCATGGAGGCTGGAGAGAAGGTGGCGGCGCGGAGGAGTATGATTGAGGATTAGAGGATTTTGGATGGTCTTCGACCAAATACGTTTCATTTCTCCACTCTATTCTTGTTCTTTCGGCACGGCTACTCATGCCCACGTTTTGGCTTTTCTTCTGATTCTCGTTATCTGACTTCATGTCAGGCTAAATTATATTACATTTGTTCCAACCTCTGTGCTCCCCCGGGAATAAGAATTTGAAAGAAACGGTTCCTTCCTCCCTCAGCGCTTCCTTGATTGGATCCAGGCTTAACGTGCTATCGGTTGCACCCCCGCCCGTGCGCTTACATAACGGCGACACACGCCGCCGACCTCCAGCCTGCCTCAACTCGCCCCGCCGTCATGGAAAAGATGGTCAACGCCAACGCGTCGCCCGACAGCTCCCATGCCACCACCAACCTCCGCCATCGCGGCTCCCTCGCCCTCCAGACCGCCCCGCTCTTCCTCACGCTTCCGCTCCTTTTCCTTGCGCACGTCCATCCGGAAAGCCTGCAATCGACCTCCCTGCCTGCAACGCTTCTGATCGTGCTAAACGTCGCGCTCCTGGGGATCCCGCACGGCGCGCTCGACCACCTGTTGTATCGCGAGATCCGGGCTCGGTCGACGCGCCATCGCGGCGCCGAGAAACAGTGGATGAGTGGGGGAAGAGCCGAGAGCGAGAACACGCTTGTCGACGGAGAAGACGGCGCGTCGGCCGCGTTGGTGGACGCGAGGGTCGGCAAGTGGATGTTTTACGGGAACTATGTGGGCATCATGATCGCTTGGGGACTCCTGTGGTCAATGGCGCCTGTCGGGGCGTTCGCGATCTTCATGGCATTGAGCGCGTTCCACTTCGGCCAGGTCCGTATCTAATTTTTTTTGGAATTATACATGCGCTGAGACTTATGCCTCGCGTCATGTTTGTCACGCTAGGGTGATCTGCACCACCTGGCGTCCAGGACACCCATTCCGACGGTCATGTACCTTTCGAGAGGTTGCATGCTCCTCGGCGCGCTCGTGACCTCGAACACGGACCTGACAGGCCCCATCATCTCGACTTTGATTCATGTGGACGTCACGGACTGGCTAAACCCGCGGAACGAGCTGGTCCAGGTTCTGGCCGTCGGGCAGCACTTCGTCCTGCTGCAGCTCCACGCCGTCGGCATCCTCCGGTCGCGCGGTAGCGCGGGCGATGGCGAGCGACGGGGATGGTGGGTGGAAGTTGGGAAAAGCGTCCTTATGTGGAGGCTGTTCGCGGGCATGGACCCGCTCGTGGGGTTCGCGGTGTACTTCGGGACGTGGCACTCGCTCGGGTCGATGTTGGACCTGCTGCGCACGTTGAAGGGGGAGCGGCTCGGGTTGAATGCCGACGGTAAGCAGGAGGGGACGCATAGAGTCGAAGTCAGATGGAGGGATCTGCTGTGGTTCTGGTGGACTGCAGCTCCCTATACATTGGTGGCGCTGGGCTCCATGGCTGCGTTCTACCTCTGTGGAGGATTGAAGTTGGTTGCGCCCGGTGGTGGGGAGAGTGTGCGAATCTGGTCCGTGTTCGTTATGAGCATCTCGGTGCTGACGGGACCGCACATGTGGATCATGGAGCTTATATTCGGCGCATCCGACGAACAGCTTGACGACGGTGCTAGACGACAAGGTTTCGAGTCAGTGTCGGGGAAAGAAGTTCTAGTTAGTGACCAGCTATCAGCTCGACTTGATCCGCTCGGATGCGAGAAGTGGGGTCAAAGCTGGATGGGGGCAAACGATAAGCATCTCGCTGGAATAATCGACTTGCTTCTTTGAGGCCGCTGCGGAACACATTTTAGCAGTGAATAACAACCAAACTTGCAAGTTCCCCTCATTCGTACTGTGTGGTCCGGAATCTGTTCAGTGAAATGCTCAAGCCATCGCGATCCACAAATCTCGGTTCTTCACCCAATCTGCTCGGGATTCTCGGCTGTCCGGGGAAGGGTCGTTTTACTTTAAGGCTCTGAACTTCAGCCCGGATGGGACCAGCGTTTTGAGTGCGTTTCCCTTCCCTCTCTTACATGTTGGAGACGATTTGAATGATGGGATCTGTATATCGCCGCACGGAAAGCGTATGAGTTGCTGTGTTTGGATGAAAATGGAACAAGTTGCTGTTCAACATGAGCCGCCCCGGGTGACGAATCAGCGGCCCTACAACGATTAGCCACGGGAGACCAAATGATGAGTTCCTTACGCGTGGAAATTTTGCGCTACCGATTTATTGTTCAATAGAACGGCAACGTCCTCGTCTACGACTTAAAACTCGAGAGCAACAAGGCCACGGGTTGCCCGTCCCTCTCATACAATATCGCGACGGCCCCCGCGTGCGCGGCGATGTTAACCGACCCTGCTGATAATTGGGAAGCGGAGGATCGCGAGGGTAGACTTGGGTGAAGATGAAGATGAGGATAGTGCCAGCGAGGACGAGGCGGCTGCGGGAATAGAGATTTATAAGGCAGAGCGGGCGGAGAAGATACATAGGGGTAGAGAGAGGGCGGTTGGAGAGCCAGGTCACTATTGGAGGAGATGACGGGCCGTTGACCAAGATGTTAGGAGGTGCTACTCCCTACAGCGTTGACCTCTACTGTAGATTCATAGTCTTTTTGATGTAACTGCTGAAGTTTTATGTGCTTTCTCATGAGATAATAATGTATTTTTATAACTTGCTCGACATAAATAGAGCTGTGACTTTCCCGCTCAAACATATTGAACGTTGTTGCTGGTGCTGTTTTCGTAGGCGGGCGGCGTGGGCTCCATTGTTACGCCCTTCTCAGTGTCATCCTCCTGCTCCTGCCACAGATAGTTGTTGACGACGAAGCGTGGCCCAAGCAGCAAGGGCAAAGTGAAGAGCACCTCCGGCAGAATGGACACGAGGTAGAATGCCGTGTCGCCGTGCAGGTCGTTTTGTAGGTTGTAAAGGAGGTTGTCTGCATAAGATATTGTTAACATGTATACAGCGGAAAGGTTATCTTACATGTCGTTTTGATAACCATCATGATGCTTTGCAGCATCAGAATAACGAACGTCCCTTTCGTCTCCCTCATCAACAACAACCCCGAATACGCAATCGCGATCCACGACAAACCCGCCACGAGCCAGAGTGAGATATTTCTGATATTAGTCGCCGAGCTGCTCGGCATGCACGGCGCCGCGCTAGCCACCGATGTGGCGCCGTACGCGACGAACACGACCGTGAGCGTCACGAGGAGGTTGAGCCGACGTTGGATGAGGCCAGGTATGCCTGGCAGCGTGCCGATGAGCTTGAGGACCCAGTCGGACGTGACGTCGAGGACGACGTGGATGAGGGGGAGAAAGCCAGTGCCTTGGAGGACAAGGGCGGTGATAAGCCAGCCGGTTGACCCTTTGGCGACATCTATGTAATAGCCCTGCAAGCAAGTCAGAACGATCGCGTTTTTAAAAGTGGTTCTGCGTGCATGCATACCTTGGCGAGGAATCCCAACACTCTTACTAGTCCGTAAAACGTCATCCATCCATAAACGGTCCTCGCCAGCCTCCTGGTCTTTGGATGCAATGCGTCCGTAAACTTGACCGAGAAGCAGGAGAAGAGGTGGTACGCGATGACGGCGAACGCGATGGCGTAGACCACGCCAAACACCCAGGCCGCGACGTCAGACCAGCCCAACGGATTCGAGTCGGGCACGTAGCCGGGCGGGTAGATGGGGCAGTTGTTGGAGTCGTATTGCGCGCCGCCGAGGGTGAGGTTGTAGATTGATGGTGTGGTGGTGTTGTTGGAGGGGGAGGACGCGTCTTTGGAGACGAGGGAGAGAGGCGTGAAGAGGCCCATGTTGGTAAAAGAGGTGCGGATGGTGGATGTTGGCTTCCTTCCGTGTCGTGTCGATGAGCTTTTATGACCTGGCGTCGAGTTGGTGGGACTTGACCGGGGATGCGCTCCACGGTCGGCGCCCGCAAGACGGTATCCGACACGCCAACTCGCGGGCGAGTGTCTGGCAAGTCACCAGCGCCCAGGTAGGTTTTCGCGGAGGCAAAAATGGGTTGTTGGCGTCAATGCCCATCCCACGGAGTTGAACCCGCTAGACAGTGTCGTGGTCCGCCTAGGTGAGGTCGACTAACCCTGGCTTCATGCGCATTACGTTGTTTAGTAAAGAGAAAGGTTGGCGACTCAAGGTCGATCCATTCCCTTTCGAGTTAGATAAGCTCTTTTGGTACGGCCTCGCGTTTCTGTTTCCCAATCACAAAAGGGAATGTGAAATAAAAGCTCTCAGTTGAAGAACTTCTGCCTGTATCTGCCTGTGCATAATCCGCGTTATGTTTAAAGCCTGTAAGATCTTCTGTCAGGATGTCCCAGGCAGTTTGAGCAGGAGCTCTCCTTCCTTCCGCTCTCGCAGTTACAGGCCTTCAGGCCCACTCAGAGGTTGATAAATAGGCATGTGAGCAAGATCGATGATTCAAGTCGCGCAACGCAAATACTGTTGAGTACTTTTGATAAAGGTAGTTTTATTGAGTGTAAGTGCCCGATACTATGATATTCGACAAAAGAGAGCAACCATGACTTTTTGTTGAAGAACGGCGGCGACTCCTTCACTTCCTGTAGCCGTAACCGCCGTAGTCACCCCTCTTGACCGTCACGCAAGGGCTCTGGTGGTACTGGAGCCACAGGTCGACTCTGCATTCGGTTCCGGCCGCGCACCTCATCTCGACCCACTCGCCGCGGTCGCACTGGTAGAACACGGTGCTGTTGCCTGACGCGTCGCACTTGTAGTTCTGGCCCTTCCACGAGCCTTCAGAGGTCGAGCAGTCGCCCTTGTTGCCGTAGGACGAAGTGTAGGAAGGTTTCGTGGGCGTGTAGTTGGGCTTTGAGGGCGTGAAGTTGGGCTTTGAGGGCGTGTAGGACGGCTTTGAGGGCGTGTAGGTGGGCTTTGAGGGTGAATAGGACGGCTTTGCCGGCGTGTAGGAAGGCTTTGGCGCGTACGAAGGTGTAGGGAGGTAGGAAGGAGTGTATGCCGGCTTTTTCGGGCTGTAAGCTGGCGGCTCCGGCGCGTAGCCGCCGTGAGCGGGGTGGTAGTTGGCCACGCACGGGCTCTGGCGGTACTGGAGCCACGGCTCGACATTGCAGACAGTGCCAACGGCGCAGGGCATGCGGACCCACTTGCCGTGATCGCACTGGTAGAAGACCGTGTCGTCGCCGAAGACGTCGCACATGTAGTTCTGGCCTTGGAAGGAGTCCTTGGAGGTCGAGCAGTCGCGCTCGTTGGAGTAGGAGTTGGCGACCGCAATGCCAGAGAAGGACGCGACAGTGAGGAGGGCCGAGAAAAGCATTGTTGAGAAGGTTGGATGTTGTTGATGAAAAGTTGTTGCTGGAGGCAGATGTCGTATGATGAGTTGGGGAATTCGGTTAGTCTTTAAATACATGCCATCCATGGCCGTGTCAAACATTGCTTCACTTCCACTTCATCGCCTCACTTGAGCCGTCCTTCCAGCCGTGCGCATATACGGCAGCTACACATCTCTTTTTGCAGTTATTATTTCTGTTGTGGAACCAACCCCACGGCTCACCGCCACCGTCTACCGACCACATTCCGGCCAGCATCGACTTAACCATTAGCGAGTGCAACGGCCGGGCCGCACATGGTTTTCACCCATGGTCTTACTGAGCGACTCACCGATAACGCTCTTTTATCGTTCGCAAGATGATAAAGACAAGTAAGACGCGAAGAAGGGGAAGAAAAGGAACGCCAGCGCGGCGGCATATGAAGTGCGAGCTTGGGTTGGTTGGATATCAAAGAGATAGTTCAAGATCTCCCACAAAGCGTAAAGGAAGAGTTGCCACGCTGGTAGAGAGCGAGAGGGAGCATGGTCCCATTCCGCATTTCGGACGCTGTGGTCCAACACCTACCCCCTCCACATCTCCTGCTCCGGTCGCTCTCTGCCTTTGGAGGATCTGCAAACTCTGCTATCATCATTCGGAGAAAACGATCGTGTTGGCGGTCTGGCCGAGCCTCGTTCACCGCAGCGAAGTCACTTGAGCTAGTGCTGGATTACTACGAGGTCCTCAACTTGCCGCGGACGGCCACGACGACGGAGATCTGGAAGGCCCACCTAGCGGCCTCCTTGACCAACCATCCCGACAAGCACCCGCCGTGCAAACGGATTGAGCAGAAGTCGATATTTAAGGACATCTCCGCCGCGACCGACGTTCTCTCGGATCCGCTGAAGAAGAGAGTGTACGACCGAAAGGATGGCTATGCAGCCAGCTCGGATCCAGATTCCGGCGCGAAAGAGAACAAGTAAATCTCCCTCCAATTTTGTCCCTCACCTGATGCATGAACGAAGCAGTCCACCAGCTCCTCACCCGTGTATGACGTTAAACCGGTCCCGCCGCTCACGAGTCTCAACATCACGGTGACGCTTGATCAAGTTTTTCGCTCGGACTCGAAGAAGGTGAAGGTGACGAGGAGGGTTGGCATCAACCTCGTCACGAAGCAAGTTATCTTCGAGACCAAGTGGACATACTCCCACCGCGCCGAAAAGCAACGCGAAGCGGCAACCACACAGGCTGCCGGCGACTTGACGGACGGCGGCAAGACAGCTCGGCACCAAGAACGGCTCGTGCGCACCGGAAACGTCGTAAATATTCAACTTCATATGCTTCAAATTTTTTTTAGTTATTACATGTACAGTCCTGCCATCTCGGAGTCCTCAGCGTCCACAATTCGACCCGTAACGATACCATCAGCCTTCGACATCTCCACGACGCTAAGCCGTCTTTCCGGCTCCACGTTGAAGAGCCTTCTGGTAGCGCGGCTGGCGGCCAACTCCACCACAAATAAAACGATTGTCAGGTCAAGCCCATTATCGTTCCTTGAAAGCCAACAGCTTCGATGCGGACGTGGGCGATGCTTGGCACGCAACGTTCGATGGCAGCCTGTTCGGCACTGTCGGCATCACATCTTTGTTCCTTAAGCTGCGGCATTTACCTCTCTCGGCTTGTACGCAAATCGGAAGTTTTGTACGAAATGTTTGTACGAAAGCGGCCTCTCCTCTTTCTGTTAGTCCTTTTATCTCGTCACAACAACATGGGGAGCAGTCTATTATCTCTCATTGATCTGTAGACTTGCACGAGTGCCGAAGCAATTATAACTATCAAAACGCGAATGAGGTTTATTGCTATCGTTG
Organism: Irineochytrium annulatum; assembly: GCA_027600665.1. Lineage (NCBI taxonomy): Eukaryota > Fungi > Chytridiomycota > Chytridiomycetes > Chytridiales > Chytridiaceae > Irineochytrium > Irineochytrium annulatum. Next base: position 27,877 of record JADGJL010000132.1, on the reverse strand, counting down.
GAACGGCAATTTTTGAATTATAATAGACCAAAAAAGAAATAACAATAAAAAAAAAAAATAAAAAAAATAGATGCACGGGACTAGGGAGGAAAAATGCAAAATACATCATTAAACAAATACAGAATAAATGTCGCGTCTTCAAAGGATTATCGCCGCTAACGCGAACATTGCAAGCCCAGCGAGCCCGCCCATCTCCAGACCCCCGGACCCGGACTTGGTCGAGGTCGCGCTGGGGCCTACCGTCGTCACGGCCACCGCTGAAGTCGTCATCACCGTCGCGGTCGATGTCGCCGTCGCTACCGCGGTCGTGGTCGTCGTGGTCGCCATCGTCGTCGTCGGCACGGCCCCCTGCGCCCACGCGATCCTCCCTGCGCTGTCCAGGTTCTTCAGCAGGCTCCTGAACGCAGCCGTCGTGTCCTGGTCCCTCGTGCACCTGAAGTCGCGGAAGTACTCCTCCATCTTCGCAAACTCGAACAGGAAGATGCCTTTAAACAAGGGATGCGAGTCCAGGTAGTCGGTGTTCAGGACGGAGCCCCAGAAGCTGTACTGCAGCTGCGCCTGCGTCACGCCGACGCTGACCTTTGGGCCGGTCTCGTACGCGCCAGAGGCCTCGGAGATGATGAAGGACTTGTTGTACGCGACGGCATAGGTATTGTAGACGTTGTCGACGGCGCTCGGGACGTAGTCGGAGGGGGCCGCCTCGTCCTTGCCGAAGCCCTTCCAATAGGAAGAGGTGCCAACCCAGTCGACGTACTCGGGGCCGGGCCAGTAGGAGGTGTCGGCGACGGGGAGGTCGTAGTTGGGAGACCAGACCAGAAGGACGTTGGGAGCGTAGAGTCGCATTTGGGCGTACATGCGCTTCCAGTTGGCTACGTAGGCCTCGGGTTGCTTGCCGTACGTCATCCAACCGCCGTTCATTTCCGGGCAGTCTGCGTTATAGAAAAGGCTGTGAGTTATCATTTCGCAAAGAATGAAAGGAGAAACACGTACATCGGAGCCAAACCGGCGACCTCACAGCCGAAATGTTGCCTAACCTCTGCGCCATGTTCGCCAGCGCGTCGTCCGTCGCTTCTTTGAGGCCGTGGTTCTCGGCGTAGACCGTCACAAACACGCCGGCGGTGGAGTTGTCGTTCCAGACTGTGATGTCGACGGCGTTATCAGCGCTCGTCAGGGGCACAGACTCAGAGACCTGGAAGGCCGACGCCATGTAACCGATGCGGGAGTTGAAGTCAGCGTTCGTGTCGAACACCTGATTCGGGTCCGCAGGGTAGTGGTCCGTAAACAGCCAGCCGCCTGGTACGAGGTCAGCCGAAGACCGCCACACGGAGACTTCAGCGACGCTTACCGACGATGATCGGCGTTCCGGCCTTCGCAGCCGGCACGGGGTTGGTGATCTGATCCCATTGGGCCAGCACCGAGGACGCCAGGGCGACGAGGAGGACGGCGACGGCCGATGGGGATGGAGACGAGATCATGGCTTGAACCGAGCTGTTGTCCAAACCTAAATTTGGATTCGATTCTCCTTTTGGCCTTTTCAAGTGAAGTGTGTCGTCCGCGTCTGTCCGATAGTCTGATATTCACATGGAACGCCCTTTTTTGGAACGCCCTTTTTGGAGTCATAACAGAGCAGAAGAGCCCAAGGACATACAAACATCGTTATTACACAAGGTAAACAAGCACAAGCAGAAATAAGGACAAATGAGGGCGCTTTTGAGTATAGGTAATAGAATAAGTACAATGTACCAGAAAACAACAAGTCATCGCTGCTCCTTGCACCATCTAACTCGTTGGGTAATAACTAAGAGGTTGTGAGAAGAAAGAGGTTAAATAGTCGTGAATGTGCCAAAGTTCCCCATCACAACCACGGCCGCCATATGCAACAGTCCGCCATGGCATAGATGAGCGACTCCAAGCAAGCTCATCTTCCCGGCGCGTCGACAGCCCCATTCCATGCCATAGGTAAATATTGACTGTGCCCACCCCGTCATTAGAGCGAAAGATGAGGTAGGGGGTTCGTCAATGTCTTGCAAAGCATTTGGTATATGAGGTTCAAAACAGACCGTCTGCGGTTTGTACGAGGTAATAAGGAAGGATATCAAGGGCAAAGAGGTGCTGGAGAAAGCAGCTATGATTCCCTCCTAGTGTACGAACTTGTTTCGAAGTCAAAGGGCTATGCCAAGCAGACCAAAATAAAAAGTAGCGTATGCGCAAAGAGCATACATAACAGTGTAACACAGGGTGTGTCCGCCTTAAGTCGCCCCCTCCTCCTCCCCCCACGCAGGCGGCGAGCTTCGCTGGTTCATGTGGCTCCACCAGCTCGTAACTCTCCGAATGAACGCGTCGACGCCTCGGTTCCGCGATCCCGACCGCCTCAATAGCGTCGGACTCACCACAGGGTCCTCAACTGCTGCTATCGCACCGGTGGCGTTATCATCCACCTGCTGCGGGTCAGCGACAAACGCCGCGGCGACCGCGTTCGCGCCAGCAGGGGTGAGAACAGCCGGACCCGCCGCCAGTGCCACGCCAGCGTCCACCACGGGCGTCAACGCGGTCGGCGCCGAGTTATTCCTCCCGACAACACTCCGTCTCCTTCCCGCCGTCGTGGCCGACGCCGACGCGCCGCTCATCAAGGCAATCGGAGGCGGCGGCGGCGCTCGCTCAGAGCTCGACCGTCCCGGTCCGCCCACAACGCTCGCCCTGAATGCCTTTGCGCCCTTGGCTCCACGTCCCCTCTCGACCGCCGCCGCCGCGGCAGCAGCGGGCGGCGCCAGCTCCGCCGTAAACTCTTTCGCCTCCTCCAGGAACCTCAGCGCGTCCTCCGGCGGCCGAGAGATGCGGTACGCGCCGCCCCTCGGCCCGCCCTCGAGCTGCGTGGTTCGCATGCGCGTGTCCCACTCCTCGTTCTCGGTGATCTCGTCCCGCAGCGCGCGGACCCAGGCCAGGAGGTCCGCGGGCGTCGGGTGCGTTTTCGCCGGCTGTGCATCGACCGGATATGCTCCGGGGATAGGAGAGAGAACCGGGGAACTAGGCGGGGTCGGCAGGGTTGAGGCGGGGCTGTAGGAGGAAGAGGATGGGGTTGGGTAGACGACGTCCTTGAAGGTGGCGACGACTTGGGAGCGCATAACCTGGAGGAGGTGGAGGGCGTTGCCGGTCATGTCGCGGTGAAGGACGCGGCAGGCGAGGATCTTCACGTGGCGCGGGCGGAACTGGACGCCGGCGTCGATGTAGACGTCGTGGAGGGCGTGGAGGTCGCGCTCGGCGGCCGCACGGCTGAGGGCGTCTGTGAGAAGTAATTAGCGCCTCGATTTAAATACGTGCACCGAAAGTGTTGGAAGTCAACTAACCGTCGAAGCACGCCATCGTAAACCGATGCGTTGGGCCGTACACCCGCAAGATCCATCTCCAAGCCGGGCACGGGTTCGCCTTCATGTAACACCTCGTCGCGGGGAAACTGTCCGGCAGGTCTGACGGCGCGCCTGGAATCCTGAAGATGGCGCTCTCCATTACCTCCTCGGAGATGGGGAAGCTCGCCATCAAAAAGTCGAGCGCCTCTGGCGTGAAGTTCCACCCGCGAATGCTGGGCCCAAACATGTCGACAATGGTCTCCTCCGCGAGCCGTTGGAGCACAGACGGCGCCACACGGGCCCGAAGCACCTCGAGCGTCGACGGGCGGGCCATCTGGAGGCCCTTCTTCACGGAGGCGGGGGTGAGCTGAAAGCCGACAGCAAGGTAGGTCTGAAGGACGGCGTCGGAGATGTCGCCGCGCCAGAGGACGCGCTCCATTACGAGGTCGTTAACGCCGGGAAGATCGAGGCCGTTTTTAATGAGGGTGGGAATGATGCTAATATCGAGTTTGGATACGAGCTTTGGGTACGTCAGTGTTTCCACTATCAGATGAAGTTATCAAGTACATACGTAAACGGTTTCGTCGACAGGGGAGCCAAGACCGCGCACTGGGACAAATCTGAAGGCCACGGCGAGAGATCTAATCGTCTCGATGGATTCTTGGGCTGTCGAGGTGGAACCATAGATGCAACGTTCAAACCTTGCCACATCCTAAATATAAATATTATACTGCATCAGACAACGCTCTCAATTAATGCACTCAAGTAAACCTCACATCTTCCTTGAAGTCCGCATCCTGCCCGTACTCCTTGTAGCCGGCGTTGATGAAGAAAATGAAGATCGCCGCGGAGACGGCTTTTCTCGTGCGGTCGGGGCGGTGGTATTCCTTGTCAACCCATTGGACGAGAAACCTCGGAACCTTGCATCCCATCGCAACCATGACCATGCCGACCTGGGAGTTCATAGGAAGGTGTTTAGCTTCAAACGCACGCCGCAACCATCGCCTAAGAACCCACCTCGGACGTCAGCACGCCCCGGTGTCCCCTGAATGCATGCAGCAGTCCCAGGGCGTACCCGTACTTGTTGATGAGCCACGCGCTCCTCGAGTGAGGGTCGTCCGCTATCCGCCTGCACCACCGGCAGGTGAGCGAGAACTGCCGCGGTGAGGCGAGGTCGAGGTGCGAGAAAATGCGGTTCCAGACTTCGTACGGCAGCGAGAACGGCGGGCCAGGCTGCTTCATGGCCTTGTTCCTGTTCGGGGCGGAGGGAGGGGGGGGAGGATCCGTCAGCACACACAAGTCCCCGCCGCCAGAAGGAAGGCCATGGCAGAGTCCACCCCGGCTCCAGCGACGACCCGTTGGCATCACAGCTGACCCCCGCCACCATCGCGGTCCGCACCTGGCCGTGGAGCCGCGCGGAGATCGTCGGCAGCTGTCACCTTGCAAATTCAATCCCCGCAAAAGTAGTGCCGATCCACCGCCTCCAGTGATTCCTCCTCCGAGCCTCCTCCCCACGTGGCGAGGCGACGCCTGCATCGACACCAACCTGAAGTCGCTCGGGGACCGCGATCCGTTGTCGTGCTTGACAATGGATGCCGTGCTTGATGGCGGAAGAAACCGGAGGCGGCGGAGATCGAGTTGGAGGGAGCAGGTCAGTGGGTGAGGTCCTGCCACAGCTGAGGTTCGATGAGACGGTGGTACCGGTAAGGCGACGGGTTGATGGAGAGTTCGGCACGCGGAGCGGGAGGAAAATGGGACGCGACGGTCCTGGTGGTAGGAACGAAGTTTAGACTCCGGTCCGTCAACTCGACTGCGGTAAATCCTCCTTGACACCTGGTTGTCGCCTCGCGACGTCGACCCTGCATCAGGCGTCGGTCGAAGGACGTGCTCATGCACAGGGCCCTATTCCGCCACCTTCTCGCGCCGACGCCTTTTACTTGCCTATTCCTTGCTCTGGTAATCTCCCAGTTGCAGAGTTGTCTAGTCAATAGAATATTTGGTGGGAATTTTAACTCTAGTATATCAAGCAAGGTTTGGTTTGAAAACAATACCCGCGGTACCTGTTCTATCTTTTCAAGCTCGGGTGGTTTACATGTTCGTTCCTTCGGTCGTGCGGAATGCGCAGCAATTGTGACCAGCACTGCAGTCAGCCATTGGCTTTGCAGGGCACCGACCGCACGCATCTTCCGCGCATCCCGTCTCTCCCCCCGCCCCCATTCGGATGCCCTCCAAACGCCGTTCGATCTGGTCCCGCCTCTTCAAGCTCTTCGGCTCGAGCCCGGTCTCGTCCCACCCCGCGCCATCTTCCTTCACGACGGCGGACATCCCAAGGAAAGAGAAGCTCGCCATGCTCGCCGACCGGCCCAACAAGACGAAGGAGGAGCTGGAAGAGATAAAGGAGTTCCACTTCCACATCTACTGGCTCACGTCGTCGATCAAGGCGAAGGAGGCGGCCTTGGCCTTGCGCGAGGAGGTCTTCAGGTTGAACAAGTCCGGCTTCTTCGTGGCCGTCCCCTTGTCGCATGTGAATGAGGTGCCGAGGGGACCGCATCCGATGGGGAGCTACGAGATCTGGTGCCCGAAGGAGCACTTCTCGAGGTGTTATCAGTGGTTGATTGTGAACAGGCCGGAGGAGGTCTCGATTTTCATTCACCCACTGAGCAGGCAGGAGATTCTTGGTAAGTTAAAAACTATTTATTGATATTAGAGGGAAGGAGAAGGCTGCGGTTGATTTACTTTTTTTATCTCAATTTACAGATCACTCATACCGCGCTGCATTCGTCGGGCCTTCCGCTCCTCTCTTCCTGGACGCTCTCAGCGACGACCTCGACACACCTCCACTTCAATACCCTGAGCTAGGACTGGGATACTCCGCCAGGGAGTAGTCTTCTTTCAATATCTATCATATGTTGCGCCATATGGCTATGACTGTACAAAGTCGTTCCGAATAAAACCGTGCCTCACAGATAACTATATATTTTCTGCTACATTAATATCCTTGCTTAGTTACTTATTAATACCATAGGTACAAAAGGCCTCCAACTAATTATAACACAACCGTTCACTTGCTCGCAAACAGTAAGATTAATCCTCATCCCACTCCTTGTTCTGCGAAAATGAAAAAAGAGTCAGCTATGAGAAACACATGACCTCTTTTCCAAACTTACCTCCTTCGGCTTCGGCCCGCCAGCCTGCTTGCTCATAATAATCTGGTCGACGCTCAAGACCGTCAGCGCCGCGTGGGTGGCAAGCTTAATGGCCATCTGCTTAACGCTCAAGACGTCGAAGATTCCCTGCTCCTTCGCGTCAAGGATACCGTGATCCTCGGATTCGATGTCGACACCCATGTTCGTCTTGTCGCCTTGGTGGGCGGCGTACAGTTTGCTGAGGACTTCGGTACTCTGTACGCGGAAAGATGTAAGCCAAACGCCTTTGACGAGAACCTCCCCACACTTACGTCGATTCCAGCATTCTCCGCCAACGTCCGCGGGACAACCTCAAAGGCCTCCGCGAACTTCTTGATGGCATATTGGTTGAGCCCCGGCGTCTTCTCGCCGACGGCCTGCAGCCGACGGGCTAGCTCGAGCTCCGTCGCGCCAGCACCAGGGAGGAGGCGGCCGTCCTTGCAAACGGCCTTGATGACGTTGACTCCGTCGTCGACCGCGCGCTCAAGATCGTCGAGAGTGTTCATAGTGCCGCCGCGCAGGACAATAGTCGCCGTCTTGCTCGACTCCTCCTCTAGAATAGCCATCAGCGGATTACGTCTCCATACACAGGAATAGGATGCAATCAATACCTTGCCGAAACACAGTGCACCTGTCCGAACCGATCTCGACCGCCTCGACGAACTCGCACCAGCCCATTTCCTCCGGAGTAGGGACACCCTTTTGTCACAAGGCCTCAGATCAGACGGAATCCAACACAGAAAAGCACGTAACCTACCAGCCTCGTCAAAGCCGTAGCCCTCGTAGCCCTGCACAACCTTCTCAAATCAAACTTGCTCAATACCTTCACTACCATGAGCCCGTATCGGTTCAAGAAGTGGAGCGCTAAATCCCCGATCCCGCTCCCCGACACCACGACCTTGACGCCTGCGTCAGCGATCTCCCTGATGGCATCCTCCAGCTTCTTCTCCTCCCCCTTGCTAAAGTTCATCATCTCGCTCGCGTTGTGGATCAGCACGGTCCCCTTCGTTTCCGTCAGCGCCACGTCGATGGCGCAGGTGAAGATGGCGACCTTCGCCGACGTCGCGCGTTGGATGACGGACTCGGGCTCACGGCCAAACACCATGCCTTTCACGACGCGGGAGTCGTGGATGGACCCGCCCAGGATCTTGACGACTCGGACGCTGTCGACGTTGAACTGGGTCGGGTTCTTTGGCATCACTTGGAGGGCGGCATCGGCAACGAGACCGCCGAGGAGGTCTTCATAGCCGTATTGCTTAGCAGCGATGCTAGATCGCACGGCCTTCAGGAGCTCTTCCTTCTTTGACCCGTCGGATACGGTGTCGACGCCGAGAGCTTTTGGGAACGTTAGTGGACGCGAATCGGCATTCGGAGACCTACTTTGCAGAATCTCCATTGCCTTCTTTGACGCAACTTCGAACCCCTCAATGACCTCGCTCGGGTGCAAGCCCATCCGGAGCAGGTATTCGGCCTGTTGAAGGAGCTCCCCGGCGAAGACGATGACGAAGTTAGTCTGGTCGCCCATCTGGTACCGCAATATATCAGCATGACAATTCTCTAGCACTGCCCAAAACACCGAAAAAACGCACCTCCGCCTCCTGCTGCTGGCTCGCCATCACCATCAGCTTCGCGGCTGGGTGTACGACCTCCAGCTCCTTGATAATCGTCGCGGCGTCGTTTGTCACAAACAGCTTCTCCAAATGGTTGATGACCATCTTATTCCGCCCTTTTTGAAACGGCAGCAATGCAAGCATTAGTTCATGAACTTAATGACAAATGACCAGTCCTGCCGAAATGCACGCTAAGTTCAGCGTAGTCTCACCATTCGGTCCGAGCGACGTCCTCGTAATCGTCGATAGCTCCTTCGTCGCCGCGATGTTCCGATATACGGCCTCCTCGAGGCCTTGCATGTGCTGCGCGGAGCATTTTAGCCAAGCGTCTTCTCAGGGCGGCGTTTTCCGCGTCCGTAAAGCAGCTTCATACCTTGTAGCCATCCTTCAGCATCTGAGGGAGGCCAATCTTCGGGATCTTCAACGCCATGGTGAGGTCTCAGAGGGGTGGAGCGGCAGGACTTCGTTGATTGAACTTATTCAACTGCTCGTCTTTTTCTCGAATCCAATGGAGCCGCTGACAACCGTCTTCCTCTGCGCGATCCTGCTCGAGATCTTCTCGCTGGTCGGATACAAACTCATTGGGGAGAGCGTGAGTCAATACTGCTTTTTTAATTGACTGCGAGCCTGCACCGTTGGGCATCAATTGATCTAATTCCAGACATACCGCCTGTATCGGAGCGTCATAGCGTCACCGCTGTCAACAAAGCTGAAAAGGCTTCGTTCGGAATGCATTCAAGTAAAGAATGAGATGGCCGGGACGAGCGCAATGGATGAGTTTGCAAAGTGGGCGAAGCTACGGCGGAAATACGACAAATTGTTTGCAGACTTGGACGCGATGTGTCAGTATCTTTGTCCTTACGCATCTCCTGCTTGTCATTCTGTCATGCTAAATTGGCTCTTCGCATTGCTGCTTGAAATCTTACAGCAAAGGAGGAAGCCGGCGACCGCGCATCGTTCGAGCGCTCGGTATCATGGGGCTTGCGCGCGGTCATGTACCTCTCGCAAGTCATTCTCGTGTTCGCTTACGCATACGAGCCGATGTTCTTCATTCCGCTTCAATGGACTGGACCGTTTGCGCATATAGTCAAACTACCTTTTGCTCCTCACGGTAGACTTTGCCGAATGTGATAAATGCTTACTTTTCAATGTAGGTTCGATTAGCGTGGTGTTCTGGTTTTACGCCTGCAAAAACGTGTTTAAGCGAATGATATCCGCCGTGCAAATATGAACAGCCCGGGGGGAAATGCATGGCATGGCTAATATCTGGCGGCGCCGATCCGCCGCGCCTTTTGAGGTTGCATGGATCTTCATACTCTCAAACGGAGAGCATAGTGTACTTAATCATGACCCATGTCCGTTATTGCAGCTGTCGAAACATTGTCACCCGATAATACACGCACATAAGTTCGAAAAAGAAGCATAAGAAATCGTAGCGCAGTTACGCGTAAATGTTTGACTTGACCCTCAACCTGCTGCTGGCATATGACGAACTATTTTTAGCGGTGAAGTCAACAGATGGCATCATGTACATACATCAAACCTCGGCTTTCACGCGCTTCATCAACGGGTCTTCATGTACACAATTAGCAGACGCACAGGTTAGCTACAAACCCTGAAGCTCTTACCATCCTCTCCACCATCGTTCGGCCGTTTCATACCAGTTTCTACCTTTACCTCCGCGCCTCCGTTTGCCCCATTCATGCCGTGAGGCGGCATCCCCGGCATCCCATGAGGTGGCATTCCTGGCGGTGGCATCCCCGGTGGCGGCCTAAAGCCCGGTGGCGGCATTCCCGGTGGTGGCATTCCTGGCATCCCAGGCATCGGCGGCATCCCTGGCCTCGGCGGAAGAGGGAATCCAGGCGGCGGCCTCCAACCGGGCGGCGGCGGTCCAGGGGGGAAGGGGAAGGGAAACGGCGGGCGAGCGGGCGGCATCCCGGGCATGCCGGGCATTGGGAAGGGCGGCGCTCCGGGAAACGGCGGACGCGGAGGCATACCAGGCATCATTGGAGGCATACCGGGCATACCCGGCATCGGAGGCATACCTGGGCGCATCATAAACGCTTGACAAAGAGAGGTAATTAGCTGCATGCGGAAAAAAACGGCAAGGGAGGAAGAAAGCTTACGTGGGAAAGGCATTCCCGGCATTCCCGGCATTCCTGGCATTCCTGGCATACCCGTACCATAAAAGTCTTTCGTGATTACGGAGAAACAAATTGGAGGTTAATAACCCTCCTCGTTACCGTGCTACTTAAACCCGTCTTTCCGTCTGGAGCGGTTGGGCGTGGTGTGGCATACTTCACCCGTTTATCCAACTCACCAACTCACCCAGAATTGGAAATGACAGACAGAGGCAAAAAGGAGCACTTCAACAGCGAACAGTAAAAAAAAAAAGGACTGAAGATTGAGCCAGAAAGAAGAAAGAACAAAGGAGGAGAAAAGGCGAAAGATGGGGAGGAAGAGATGCTGCTATTAATACCCGGGAGTCCAGTTTTTCCTTCGTAGGCCTTCGTTATTTGGTCAATGACATCTTGTACCTTATCCTGCCCAAGCGCTGTCATTCAAATAAGAATAACGCTGTCATGGATCGCACAATTTTAACCGACAATACCTGAGTAGTAATTCTGCACATGCATCCGATGCTTCCATCCGCTGTTGTGGGCCTTCCGTACTGACGGCGAGTCTGAGAAACATGTAAGCAACGAGCATCGCGAAGCGGGGCAGTCAGGCTCACCATGCGTAAGGAAGATATCGCAGTAATCTGAACACGACACGAATCATTAGATCGCCTGAAGAGCTGCCCTACTCACCGCAATAATACTTCGGCATCACGTCGCGGTGGTGTCGAGGTTGTCAGGCAGGGAAAATGCTTGCAGTCCTCCGCGCCAACGACGTCTTCACGCCCGAGCTCGAGCGCCAGGCCCTAGACACGCCCTCGCGGGTCAACGGCCTGCCCCTCTACATCGGCCCGGCAATGGTTGGCCTTGTCCGTTTCGACGTCATCCCGCATCTCGAGAAACACCCGCAGGTTTTCTCCGTCAGCCCGGATTCGGAGAAGCCGCGGATCGACCTCAACGCGTCGCTGACCGACAGCAGCTTGCGCACGGAGGCAGTGGAGCTTGTACTGCGCGAATGGAGGGATCGCGAACTGTTCTCGTGCCTGAAAGGATGGCGCTCGGAGCGGTATTCGGTGTGGGGGCGCGCGGGGGAGGTGCTGATGGAGGTGGAGCGGGCCGCGGCGGGTCTCCTTGGGATGCGTGGGTACGGTTGCCATTTAAATGGATATTACCGGAACGAGCGCGGGGAAGTGATGATGTGGGTCTCGCGACGGAGCGCCACGAAGCAGACATACCCGGGCATGTTGGATAACCTAGTGGGGGGTGGGTTGCCGCATGGATGTGATCCGGTGACATGCATGCGGAAGGAGTGTTTTGAGGAGGCAGGCTTGATAGAGTCGGACCTCGGGGCGATGAAGACTGCGGGGTGCATTTCTTATTGGATCGACTCGGCGTCGAGAGGACTACTCCCGAATTTGGAGTATGTCTTCGACCTCGAGTTGCCTCCAACGTGGAAGCCCGTGTGCCAGGATGGAGAAGTTCAGGGGTTCATGGCAATATCCCTCGACGAGGTTTGTTGCAGGGAAGAAACTATGTCCTGACTTGTTTTACTCTAGGCTGCTGACAGAGTTAAGAAACTTGAGTTCACACCTGAGGCAGGTCTCGTCATTGTGGACTTTCTTGTGCGGCACGGCGTGCTGACGCCGTTAAATGAACCTCATTTTACGGAGGTTACGACGGACCTTAGGCGACGTTTCCCGTTTGCTGGACCTAGCTTTTGATTCTGCATTTACCTGAAATACAACTTTTGTATTGATACATACCGCATTCTTAATCAGCACGCGATATCATTAAGGTCGGGGCCCGACGGTCGAACATGCAGGCTTGGGGACCTCATCCTTGTGCTCGCAGCACTTTTATAACCTCTGCCAAACCAATTAGTGAATTCTCATGTATTATGTGCAGGGGTTTCGTTGTAGGTGCGTTGCATCGCAGGATATGTTTAAAAACAACCTGCCTATTGGCATTTTCTTCCTTTGACGCAAAAGAGATAGTGTATTAGAAAAGCATTCGGCAACAAACCATCGCATAGCCAAGAAACCTGGCAGAAATGTATGAGTACGTAGAAGCCCCATCACTGCGCCTAAGCCACAGGCGCGGGCTTCTCCACCGCCTCCAATCCACCGCTCGCTATTGTGGTTGAGTTGAACATATCCTCCGCGCAGCCGCACTTATAGGCCTCCAAAACCGTCTTGCAGTCGAATTCAGGCTTCTTGAGCCGTTTATTGACGACGTTGTGAACCTCGCAGGCCCACTGGGAGATGGTCTCGCGATTCTTGGCGACGGGTGGGTGATCCTCGAGGACTAACTGGAAATGCCGGGCGCTATTACACGAAAGAAATTTAGTGTCAGGTGTCAAGAGCTGACAAAACATGTGGATCCAACCATTCACCGCAAGGGTAGAGCTCCGCGAAGAGATAGATGAAGTCAAGGAGGGTTCCTTGTTGCTCGGGAGTAGGTTCGAGCGGGAACTTGCCAGCCATGGTATGAAGGAGTCGCCAAGATGCCCGGCCAAGCTCCGCCCTTTACAAGCATAATGCACACCGTGAGCAGCGCTGTACATGTTGTATCGGAGTAGGCGTAGCTCACTTCAAAGTCTCATTCCCCATCTTGCTCATCATCGGCGTCGCAGGCTTCCTCAGCCCTCCACTCCCCTTCAGCCTCCCACCCGCTCCAGCACCAACAGGGACCACGGCGTGCTTCCCAGCGGCGGCCCCGACGTTCACATCCAGGCCACCGCCAGGTGCGACGTCGACCTTGTAGGACGTATCGACCGGGAACGAGCCCAGGTCCGAGACGCCGGTCCCGAGCTTGGCCGTGGAGAGGACGGAGAGGACCAGGAGGACGACCACGGCGGCTATCACGCCGATAAGGAGGGGTTTGCTCTTCGCCATCACCAGATGACTGCTGAGGACGAGGTAGTGGCTTGAATTTCCAATTAAAGTCTCTCGCGGTAATGAATACACCTTCCGAATTGGGACGAATCCGACCCGGCTGCGATGCAGGCCCGCCTCGAATCCTTCCTGAAAGCTACTAAAAATCACTGCGTTCAGTTAGGTTCTTCGCCACTCCAGCACCAGTGCTCTTACCATAATCGTTAACCGCGGCATTGACGCGCCGTGTAAAGATTCAGACCAGGATGCCCGCTGTCCGAGCCTCTGCGGTGATCGCGAAGGCTATGGCGCCTTGCTCGCGACCAGCAAGTCTCCTATCGCGAACCTGGGCGATCGTGACGATCGAGGTGGCTTGAAGGGCGCAGCACCACTGCTGGAGTGGAAAGATGGCAACCACGATTTCGATTTGTGAAGGCTCTCCAAAAGGTAACGAGCAATGGATGCCCTCCACCTGTTGCCACTGTAAGAGGAGGATTTGGACGAGCGTTGACTCGTCGGGCTGATGTTGATCGAGACGACACCAAGCTGATGCCCTCCAGCGTCTGCACAGGCGCGAGTAAATCACCGTGCCTATTTAAACCATCATCAGGTTCCCAGTCCGCTTTTGTCTTCGGCGCGGCGAGCAGCGTTTAGCAATGGCTGGCGGATTCGAAGACCCATGGCTCGCTTCGCGATGGGAGGCAACTTGCCCAGGATTGTAATCGGTAGGGAAGGGGGTGATTTCGTTGGGAAAGCTCTTGGTTTCGATCGTCTGCTGATGGTGGGAGATGATGCAGGATTCAAGACGAATATTGGTGATGAGAAAGTGCTTGCTTTGGGTTCGATCGGGATGGACGGAGATGATGCGGGCTTTACAGCAGCTTTTGCAACAAATACTAGGAGCTTATGCCGGAACTCAGCGTTAAAGGCTGTCAACGGACGCCATACCAACTTCGAACACGGATTATTCTATATCGCCAAAAATTAGTTAAAGCTGACGACCTTTAAGCAGGCTACCTAAAATGCAGAGCGGTACCGTTGTCTCTTCATAGTCCGGCGCATTCGTGACGTTTAGCAAACACGGTCCGTGTCTGCATCATGCAATAGCATTAGCGCGCAACCTAAACAGCAAATATACGGTTTCACCGTTGCAACGAAATATAGCTGTAGCTAACTACATGGATGTCCTTGCAGCCGGTGAAGGCAACCTTGTGCCCACGAGATCAAAGTATTGGGGACTGCACACTCAGCAATCATACTGTATTTACGGTGGCTGCCTAAACAAAACAAATGGGCCATCATCCTTGACTACTTTTTTTCTAGCCAGTAAGTCACCATCTTGCCTTTCCCCTATTTCTAAGTTAGCTGGTACGCAAAAGAAACGTCAAGACGACAATGAAAAGAGTACCTTGACATCCACCTCGCCGCGTTTGGAGACCTTAAACTCGTCATTTTCGCGAAGAATTGTCGCTGTTTCCTCCGAAACCTGGAAGTGCGAGCCCGTGGACGTTGTGCACATGCGGCTTGAGGTGTTCACGGTGTCGCCGAAGAGGCAGTACCTAAAAAGCAACAATGAGGGAAAGACAGGCAACAAGCCCACACAAACCAACCTGCCCATCTTTGTCCCGATGATGCCCGCGAGAATGGCACCGGTATGCATCCCTGCCCTCATCTCCAACCTCCCCTCCTCGATCCCAAACTCTCCGAGATCCATCTCCTCAAACTCGTCCATCATCGCCTGCGCGCACTTGGCCGCCGCGACGGTGGCGGCCTTAAACTCAGCCTCTGTCATCTCATCCCCGAGCCCGGCGGCAATCATGTACGTGTCCGCCACGCTCTCGACCTTGTACAGGCAGTCATACCGCGCGACGATGGCGTCAAAGCGGGAATATACGGCGTTCAGAAGGTGAAGAATCGAGATGGGGCTCACGCGGCTCGAGGCCGAGAGCTCTTTGAAGCCGAGGAGGTCCGTGAAGAATAGTGTCACGCGATCGTAGGACTTGGGCTCCGGCGTGCGGCCGGCCTCGATCTCTTCCATCACGTGAGAAGGGAGCATAAGGCCCAAGAGGCGTTGGGAGCTGTCAGAGTCCTTGCGGATGTCGTCGCTCTGCTGCTGAGTGGCTGGTTGTGCGGTTAAAGCAATGAAGTTGGATGACAAGATAAAAAGTATGCATACCGATGAGCTCCTTCATCGCCTGGGCTTGGTCGGTCTTGATGCCCTCAATCTCCTCCTCATGCTCCTTGCGCACCTCCGACATTTTTCGGCGCTGCTCGCGCTGCTTCTGCGCGATATTGTTTCGGTGCACTGCACGGAGGTCCGTGAGAAGCTTCTTGTGGTGTTGCAGGAGCGTCTTTAGGCGGTCCTTGCCTTTGCAACGTTAGCAATGTGGTATGGCAGAAGCTTTTTCCTTACCCTGCTCCATGACCGACTCTAGAACCTTGTCAGCCTCCGATCTCGCGGCGGAGCCACATTCGCCCGAGATGCTCTTGTTCCTTTGACTGTTCACCCTCGCCTCGTGGTGCTCGCCGTCAAGATCCAGATCGACTTCCTTCCCCTTCCGCTCAAGCTCTTCGGTCACATCACTAACTGACATGTCGTCGCTACCGTCCGTCCGGGAGCCTCCGTAGGAGGACCCGCCCTCCGTGTCCGAGAGCCCCGCATCCTCGTCTCCGCTAAGCTCAGCCAAAATAATCGGGTTTTCGGCGAGGACAGTCTGGATGAAGGGTAAATAGTAAGCAGGCTGTTCGACCTTTTGATAGCGCTGAAGAGTATCGCGCTTACCCGCTCCCGCATCTTGACTCCGGCCCTTTGCTGCTTCGTAGCAATCTTTTCCTGTTTCTTGAAATTCCTCGCGGCCTGGATGCGGATAGTGTTGTGGCGCTCCTGCTGCTGAATGATGTCGATGGACCGCTTCTGCTTCTCGATGTCGTCGAACGCCTGCTGCTCGGCAACAGTTTGCTTTGCTACGAGCTCGAACTCCTCCTGCCGGTTCGAGGCGGCCATTCCCTCAATCTCGTCGACGAAGTTAATCTCCATGTCATTGATCTGGCTTAAGTGCTTGATCCTAACGATTTGCATCTCGCGGAGGAACTCAAACTCCTTCTGCTGTTGCATCTTGCTTTGTTGGGCTAGGATCTCATTTTCCTTTCTCTTCCTCCGGGCAACTTGCTGATCCTTCTGCGAGTTCAGCTCGATGTCGCGGATGTGAGCAATCGTTCCACGGACACGATTCTGGGCAATCATAAGCTCGTTTCTGTCACGCGTGGTGTTTAATTAGGCTATTTATTTTCGTGTAGCAATGGAAATCCTTACCGCTCAGCCATATGACGTTCTTCTAATCGCTCCAGGCGAATTTGGAAGGCCTCCCTCTTCCGGCGAATGCTGGAACCCAAAGCTAGCTCTTTGTCAATCTGCTCCTCCTGTAGCAGCGGTAAACGTCGGGGCTAAAAAATTCAAAAGAATAGTTACCTGGAACCTCAGCTGCAGCTTAAGCGCTGTCACCTTATCCACCAACGTGACTAGCTGGCGCTTCCTCTCCCCAGCAATCTCAACGTCCGCAGCCTCCGCCTGCTGCCGGCCGTCGATGGCGCGCTCATCCTTCACCTTCGTCCTCAGCGCGTTGTATGTTTCCTCCAAGTGAGCCTGGTGTATGGTAACTACATCAAAATGGATCAGCATACTACTCCGTCGCATTCATGACGACAGACAGCTCACCCTCCTCGTCCGCCAGCTTCGAGAGGCCGTACAGGGCCTTAATTTTGGCCTCCTTGACGCCACGGCATCGACTTACGCCCTCACTCTGCGAGAAGGCCTTCTCGTTCATCATCAGCCGCGACGACATGGTTGCAGGGCCGAAGAAGTCAAGAAATGCGTCACTTGGACGATACCGGTTCTAACGGCGCGTAAAGAAGTGCCCGGGGACAACGCTTCTGAATAGAAGGCCTGGAAGGAAGGGCTAAACGACATCGCCAATCATGGTGGACGCCACGGGCCTCGACAACAGTGCTTCCGCGGTCCAGGGGCGGAGTGGAAGCTTGATTGGGATCGAGCGCGCCCCAGGGTCGCGTATCCACCGAATTCAGCCGGTGGGGATACTCGATCAGGGACTGGCGGTGCGGGGGCTGCTTCTTGGCGATCATCATCTCAGGCCCTTGTGCCTGAAGAGCAGCGCGTCGCATGAATCTTGACGTTGAAAATCAAACTTCGATGGCCGACAACCTTCGGGATGCGATCCCGGCCGTGGCCCTCCCATCGCAGGACCCGCTTCCGCTCCTCACCCGGACCATCACCGTCCCCGATCGGGGCAGGTCCGTCATCGCCGCCGTGCCGATCCCACGAGGCACTCTCCTCCACGCGAGCCCGCGCACGGTCTTGATCCCCGACTCAGGTTGCAGGCGGCACCTCTGCGCGGCCTGCGTGCCGATCCCAACGCGGTCGCTTTTGGAACGGGAGCTGGTGGTCTCGTGCGAAGGGTGCAGGTTCGCGGCTTATTGCTCGACGAGCTGCCGGGATGTCGATCGGAGTTTGGGCCACGGGGTGGAGTGTGAGGGCTTGCGGGAGCTGAGGGGTTTGTTGGAGAAGGGGCTCGTGACGGAGTATATGGTGGACTATGCGTGGCTGCTGGTCAAGCTGATCGTGAGGGTTGGCGGGGATTGGGTGGCGACACGCGGAGCTCGGGAGCGGACGAGTGACGCGTCAGGCGACTTGGGTAATGCGGATGCGACCGATTTGCCCCCGTTCATGCACATCTGGGAGTTCTGCACGAACGCCGAGCACGTCCAGGATCGCCTGCGGACCGAATTCGCGTGGGTCGCAACCGTCATGGCGACCGTGGTGGCAAAGGGCATGCCCGAGACTTTGCGAGACCTGGACGGCAGTGGGATGCAATGGCCCGAGGAAGACGACCCGCACATCCTCGCAGCAGCCGACGATCTTTTGGACCTAGACGACACTCTCGCACAACCTGGTACCGCCAGCCCCGCAGGCCACGGCCTCCTCCGCACCCTCCGCCGCACTCTCTCCCGGCCCCTTCTCCTGCGCCTTCTCTCCTTCTGCCTCAGCCTGATCTGCAAAGAGGAGTGCAACTCCTTTGGCCTCTACAACTACGTCCGCTCCGGCGCCAAGCAACCCCGCCAGTCCTACGGCCTCGCCTTCCTCTCGACCTCCATCATGTTCAATCATGACTGCGAGCCGAACGTCGGCCACGTCGTTAGGAGGCTCGAGGTGGAGGACGGGTCCGGGCCGGCGGCGCCGGCGAGGCTCGGTTTCGCGTTCTACGCGTGCCGGGACATCGAGGTTGGGGAAGAGCTGTGCATCACGTACCTCGAGGCGTGGATGGGCGTCGGGGTGAGGAGGAAAGCGCTCAGGGAGTTGTTTTCGTTCGATTGCGGTTGTAAGCGGTGTGAGAAGGAATTGGGTGGGCTGTCGGAAAAAGATAATGGGAAAATGTGGAGGCTGGGGGAGTATTTATGCGGAGATGCAGGTTGCAAGGGGTTCTTTGTACCATCTAGTTTAGGGGCTCGGGTACCTGGTAGCGTGGACAGCAAGTTGGATGTCGTCGTCGCCACCGCGGACTCTTGGTCCTGCGAGGCATGCGGACGAGAGAGACCTGAGATGAGGAGGGATTCCGCTAGCTGCTAATTGTCGTAATATTTATTGCAACTTCCTTCGGGCCATGTAGATGGGCACGCTCTAATGACTGCACGAAATTTTTTTTTTTTTGTTTTTTTTCAGTGCTTAGAATAGCATGCTGACACTTTTAATGATCGAAATCATTCCTTTCCTCGCCTTCGTAAATTGTTGACAAAAACTCATAAGAAATGGCAATATGGTCGAAAAAGGAGGCAAGCCTGTCTTCGATTAGAGCAAAACCAGTAATAATACTTCCGGATTGATGTAGTCGCCGGTTCGACATTCATGTCATCTATCCGCCGTTCTATCATCCAGCTTTTTCTCCAACCCCGCAGCCCTCATCGTCCCTGCCTTCCGCAAAGCCCCATTTTTTGCAGTTACAATCGACGCCTTCGCAACTCTTCCCACCACCGCCTGTCTCCAACGCCTTGACTTCCCTCTTGTACGCGTCGACCGCGCCATCCCAGTCGACCTTGGCGTCCTTTGCCAGCGCCGAATCCCGCGCGAACACGGGTACCTACCGCGACGCCAGATCCGCGTCGCAGCACTTCTCCGACCGCGATTTTCCTCCGCGCCGCGTCGGACGCGCTCTCCGGGCTCGGATTCGTTAAAGACAGAAGGTACACGGCCTCGAATTCGTTCGAAAGGAGCCGGGCAGCTGGGCCAAGGCGGGAGATTTGGAGATTCATGCGAAGTGCCGGATGGAAAACTCGAGGCGGCCAGAGCCACGCGTTAGCCCGTAAGAAACGCGCAAAGCACCTGTTGATATTCCGGCCCGTCTCAAGGAGCAGTCGCGGCTTGACGACCTCAGCCAACCTCCAACAGATCCTCCCGGTCGTCCAGCCCCGCGATACCGGACTTGACGGTCGCGAGAAGTCCTTTTTGCAGGCCTCGTGATCGCCGCGGAGGGTGTGACAGCGGGCGATCTGGGCCTGAGATCTCCGCGTGTAGCGAGATAACGGTGTCGTTAATCGTCCTGGCTCGCTCGCCTCATGATGTTTGGCATGCTCGCTGTCGGACTGCGTTGGCCGATAATCGCGGGGTTATCCCCCAACATTTTGACAGAGTCCCCAAACTGCCGTGATCGGAACGCGCGCACGCCGCAAGACACGGATTTGTGGCGCTTGAGGACTTCGCTTCGAGTGAAGCGCGGGATGTCGCCACTTTGGGGACGAGCATGGATTATTGGGTTGGGTAGTTCCCCGCGCCGCATAACAACGAACGCGCTCCCTCGATTCGTCGCGGGTCATATAAAAGGGCCGACCCTCTTCTCGCTTTCTCCATCGCCGCGCTTCTCAACCCACCTCTCTCCAACCTCCCTCACAACGATGCTCTCCTCAATCCTCGGCTTCCCGCGCTTCGGCGCCAACCGCGACCTGAAGTTCCTCGTCGAGTCCTTCTGGGCGGGCAAGGTCGACGAGACGGCTCTCCTCGACGGCGCCAAGGTATGGACTTACAAGCCGCGTAGTTTCGTGCACGATTATTTAATGCATTTCTCTCAATCAGAGAATCCGTGAGTCTCACTGGCAGCTCCTTAAGAGCGAGGGACTTGATCACATCCCCTCCAACGATTTTTCCTTGTACGATCACATCCTGGTAACGTTCTCCCCTATCCCACAAATGCCTGAGATCGTGTTTAACTGACCTTTCATCTCCACCCAGGATGCGGCCATCACCTTCAACGCGATTCCGGCACGCTACCAGAACCTCGAGGGCCTCGCTCAGTACTTTGCCATGGCTCGCGGTCTTCAGAACGACTCCGTCTCAGTTCCGTCGCTGCCAATGTCCAAGTTCTTCGATACGAACTACCACTACACCCGCGTCACGCTGAGCGAGAGCCCCGAGCAGCTTAAGCTCGCAAAGGAGCCCAAGGCTGTGAGGGAGTTCCTAGAGGCCAAGGCGCTCGGGATCAAGACCCGCCCGGCAATCATCGGCCCAGTCTCGTTCATCTTGTTGAGGTTCGTACATCACTTCTTCTCTCGTGACTTTCCTTCTTTCTGTGCTGACTCTGACTCTTCGCTTGACAACATATAGCACTGCTGGCGCCAGCAAGCTCCAGAGCCACCTCCCCAACCTCACCCGCGCCTACTCCGATCTCCTCCTCCAGCTCGCCTCCGCCGGCGCCGAGTGGGTCCAACTTGACGAGCCTTTCCTCTGCATGGACCTCACTCAAGACCAGAAGGCCGCCTTCACCTCGGCGTACACCCAGCTCGCCTCCCACCTCGCCGGCAAGGGACCCAAAGTTCTCATCGCCAACTACTTCGAGGCCCTCGCCGATAACGCCGAGCTCGCCTTCTCGCTCCCTGGTGTCGCGGCCGTCCACCTCGACCTCGTCCGCGGCGAGCAGCAGGCGGACGCCGTCCTGGATCTCCTTGAGAGGAAGAAGGACACGACCACTGTCGTCTCGCTCGGCGTCGTTAACGGCAGGAACATTTGGAAGGCAGACCTCGAGGCTGCCTTGAAGCTCGTCAACAAGTTTGTGAGCCGCGTTGGCGCCGACCGTTTGATCGTTTCAAGCTCGTGCTCGCTGCTTCACTCGCCGCACTCGCTCGAGGCCGAGTACAAGGGCAAACACGACGCCGAGATTCTGGACTGGCTCGCGTTTGCCGTCGAGAAGGTTAGGGAAATCAAGCTAATCTCGAGGGCCGTCGCAGGCGTGGACGCTAGCGTTACGGAGAAGCTGGATGCTAACAAGCGCTCGTGAGTCATTCACCGTCTCTCTGTGCTTGCCTTTTTTAACCTACTCCAACAGCATCCAAAGTCGTCGTACCTCTACCCGCATCCACAACCCTGCCGTTCAGCAGGAGATGTCCGCCGTCGACGCCTCCATGCTCTCCCGCTCCTCCCCCTACCCCACCCGCCGCACGATTCAACAAGGAAAACTTCACCTGCCTAAGTTCCCCACGACGACGATCGGGTCGTTCCCGCAGACGGCCGACGTCCGCCGCCTTCGCGCCCAGCACAAGAACGGCACTCTTACAACAGAGCAGTACGAGGCCAAGCTGAAGGAGGAGATCGAGAGGGTCGTGAGGTTCCAAGAGGAGCTTGATATCGATGTGTTGGTCCACGGGGAGCCGGAGAGGAATGATATGGTGGAGTACTTCGGGGAGCAAATGGATGGGTTGACGTTTACGAAGAACGGGTGGGTGCAGAGCTACGGCACCCGCGGCGTCAAGGTATGTACCTCCTTTTCCCTCTGTCTTGCAAATACTCACCCGGCATCCTCTCCCACTAGCCGCCGATAATCTACGGCGACGTCTCCCGCCCAAACCCCATGACGGTCCGGTGGTCCGCCTACGCCCAGTCCTTGACGAAGCGCCCCATGAAGGGCATGCTGACGGGTCCCTTGACGATCCTATGCTGGTCTTTCGTCCGCGACGACCAACCTCGCGAGCTGACGGCCAAGCAACTGGCCCTCGCGGTCCGCCGCGAGGTCGTCGACCTTGAGGCCGCTGGTATTGCCGTGATCCAGATTGACGAGCCCGCCATCCGCGAGGGCTTGCCCCTCAGGAGGTCGAAGTGGGACTCGTACCTCACGTGGGCCGTGGACGCGTTCAAGCTCTCTTCATGCGGAGTCAGGGATGAGACGCAGATCCACTCGCACATGTGCTATTCCGATTTCGAGGACATTATGGACGCTATCATTGCCCTTGACTGCGGTTCGTTATTCTTTTCGTTTTTTATTCGACGGACGTTGCTAACCTACACGTACTAGACGTCCTGTCAATCGAGTCGGCCAAGTCGGACTTGAAGCTCCTTAAGGCGTTCGAGTCCCGGTCGTACCCGAACGAGCTCGGCCCCGGCGTGTTCGACATCCACACCAAGCGCGTTTGCCCCGCCGACGAGATGCTCGGTACGGCCCAGAAGATGCTGACTTGCCTGTCGCCCGAGCGCGTCTGGATCAACCCAGACTGCGGCCTCAAGACGCGTGGCTGGGAGGAGACCACTAAGGTGCTGACGAACGTGAGTTTTGGCCTTAACCTTTTCGAAACATCGCATTATGATTGACGCTGCTTTTATCATCTCAGATGGTTTCGGTCTCCAAGCAGCTCCGCGCCGCCTCTACTGCTTAAATGTTGTGACAGTCAATTATTCTTGCGCAACACGTGGATGTTCTTCTGATTTCTTTAGTTTTGGCTACTATAATGCCTGATAAGCGCAAGTAGCGCAATGATATGAATACAACGACAACATCGTCCTTATAAAAATATCCACAATCCATGATCAAAGGTGCCTAAAGTACCTCGGTCGCATCCATTGTACTCAATCAAAATCGTCCATCATCCGATCCACGTCGTTCACACGGCCTTAGCCTCTTCCTTCCCCTTCTGCACTTCTCTGGACAAGTGCAAATACGTGTAAAAGGAGGTCGCCGTCCAGAGGCATGCGCGTTCCAGCGGGCTTCTGTTGATGATGAAATTTCCGCCTGCGGATCGAGTCCAAATCTTCAGCTTCAAAGTAAATCGTCCATTTTTTTCAAGCCGCAAAGTGCACAAGCCTCGCCAATGTTCGACTCGATCTTCCTCATTGATTCCGGCGCCGTCGCAACTGGCGGGACAGCAGGGTGAGATCCTTGCCCTCTTGGTTTATGTTTCATGATCGTGCTGTCGTTTGTTGTTTAACCCTTCTCTTCGTACGGGCGACCTTCACCATACTTTTCTGTCCTTAACTTTGCATCTTCTTCTGATGCATTTCCTTCCTGATTTCTCTCCCTTTATTCCGGATGACTTTGCGTGGAATGTTAATATGCCTGTTTTCGCAATAAAGCAAAGTGATCATCGAGAAACATTACCGCTCCTTCGACTCGCGGTCCACCGTCGCCATCATCGACCTTTTTTGGGCCCACGTCACCAAATCCTTGAACACTTCCGCCGCCTCTGCGGGGATCCCGACTGCACCCTCTCCTCATGTTATCCCGATCCAGGCGGCCGAGAACAGCTACATGGTCCACATATTGCGGGACTCCATCTACTTTCTCGCCGTAACCTCCGAAGAAGGTGGGGGGCTGCGCTTCTATGCATGTGAAAATAATGTACTTACATTGGTGTCAGTTGACCCGCTGACAGTGATGGAGTTTCTGCACAAGATGGCGGACCTCTTCGTGAGCTACTTTGGCGGGCTGTCTGAGTTGATCCTGAAGGACAACTTCGCGATCGTGTATGAGGTATTACCGATGATCTGCGCTTTTGGCGGGTTGGGGGTTAACAATCGATTGATTTGTAGCTGCTTGAGGAACTCTTGGACTACGGTCAACCTTACATCACGGAACCGAATATCCTTAAAGACATGATCCCACCGCCATCGCTCTACTCCTCCGTAATGAACGCCGTCAGCATTGGAACAAGGTTACTCAACTGTTTTCTTGCAATCTCCACTTTGCTGAACCGCCATTTTGTTGACTATAAAGTTTTGGCACAAAAACGCCAACGGGAGCGCTGTCACAGGTCCCCTGGAGGACCGCTGGCATCAAGTACAACCAAAACGAGATTTTTTTTGATGTCAACGAGACCATTGACGTCACGGTTGATCGGTATGGGAGCATCGTGACGGGCAACATACACGGCGAGATAATTTGCGGCTCGAAGTTGTCTGGTGAGCGGGGATGACTGGAACAAAGATTGGTTACTCAACCGCGAACAGGCATGCCCGAGCTCACGCTCGGCTTCTCAAATTCCAGGCTATTTGAGGACGCCATGGTGTCCTTTCACCCCTGTGTGCGGTTCGTTACCCCTCAGATATATTAATGAAAACTGATGGAATGGAAGACAACTCCGCTTCGACCGGGATCGCGTCCTCTCCTTCATCCCCCCAGACGGCGACTTCAAAGTCATGAGCTACACGTAAGGCTTTTTCAGCGCCCAAATATTGCGTACTTAAGCTTAACTTGAACATCTCGAAGCCTCTCCCTCAACAACCTCGCCCACGCGCAGAACCTCCCCGTCGTCATCAAGCCCTCGCTACAGCTTACAAAATCCGGCGGCAGGCTGACGGTCACGCTTCAACCGCGGTCGACGGGCGGCAAGCCAATCGAGGCCATCACCATCTCGCTCACACTGCCAGCCTACGTCTCGTCCGCGAAACTAAACGCCTCGGCGGGATCGATCCAGTTCGATCAGATCGGGAAGGTGCGCCTTTTCGCCTACTCTCGGCGTGTTTTCTCTTCCACGAGCAAACCATGAATGTTTCTGATTTGCTTCCTCGCCAACAGGTCTTGAAGTGGACCATCCCAAAGCTGAACCCGGACGCAGCCCTCCCCCAGCTCTCAGGCACGCTCTACCTCGAGTCCGGTTTCAACCCGTCCGACCAGCCGCCCCCGCTAATCGGTGTCAAATTCGACGGGAAGGTAAACATGTTCACTGCGTCGGGGCTTCGGATTGACGCGCTCCAAGTTTTGAATGAGCCGTATAAGCCTTATAAGGTGCGTTTCGTTGTTCATCCACGTAAGGCTCACATCGATTATCTTTTCCGACCTCCAGGGTGTAAGATCGTTGACTAAGGCGGGAAATTACGTAGTTCGACTGTAATACCATGATGCCAACTTCCATATCGGGTCAAATAGCCTTTGCAACAAATGAACAAGTATCTACCACCTTGCATTCTTTCTATTGACTGTAAACTCGCGCACATTGAGGCCGTTACTCTAACAAAGCACATCCACACCTGCACCGAGCCTTCTAATTAAATCCCGGTCGATCCCTGGTAATCGTCTCATCTCTTTTAACGCCTGCACCGCTTCCGTCAACATCCCTCGATCACAGAGCGCCGCAACATTCAACGCCAAACAGGATGCATCCGGCTCGACCAGTGCAAGTCCCTTCATCCGCTGGAAAGTCCCACAGCAGCGGCCTGGCGAGTCTTGCTCGCGGTGGCCGCGCATCACGAGCGAGTACGTCGTCGCGTCGGGTGATGGGAATGTTCGCTGCTTCGGAGTAGATGTAATGTTCGTCGGCTTCAAGTCGGAAGGGCGGCCGCGTCGAAGCCTGTCGAACATATTGAACCATTTGGCAGGGTCTGCTCTCGGAATAAAGGACGACGAAAAGGCGTCCGAGTCCTGCCCGCCTCTGTCCGTCTCCGTAATGGGCAACACGTTGACAGCCCGGAGAAACGGGTCCGGATCGCCGTCCTCCATCGCGGTGAGGAGCGCCTCCGCCAACGCCATGCCGCCGTCACACTGCACCACGTTCCTCATCAGTGCGTTGCAAGTAGCCGTCGCCCGATTTTCGCCGCCATTACGCGGGAGATGTATCTCATCATCCATCTCCACAAGTCTCCTCGCCGCGCCTGGCCGGCTTTTATCCACGGCGTCCATTCTCCGAGCAAGGCCAGTTGACGTTTGCCCCATCGTCTCGTTAGAGACACGCGTCAACACTTCCAACACGAGTCCACGCCCTTTGGAGCGCACACCCCTTACTGATGCCGCGACCGTGTCCGGCGGAATGCTCAATCCAAGTTCCGCCGAGCTCGCAATCACCCTTCCTGCTAGCACGTCCCGCCTCTTTTCGCAAAGCCTATAGACCAGCCTGTGTATCTCCTCTATCGCGCCGGCACAGCATTCCATCTCCCGACCCGACAGCTGCGCGAGCGCGCCGCACGCGGCTCTCGTCGCGCCCTCCAAATCCCCAACTTCCATCCGTCCGCGAATGGCACCCGCCACTACCTCATCTCCTCCGCTCCAAACATCCAATGTCGGTCTTATCCCGCATTGTAGCAACACCATCGCCAACCCCATCAGGGTCTCTTGCCCTTCTCCTACACCAACTCTCTCAACCAGCGTCTTCACGCCCGCACCGCGCGCGTCGCCAACCATGACATCCGCCGACGAGCACCCGTACCCCGGGTGCGCGAACCAACCGGCATCATCATCATGATTATGGCCACCGCCTCTATCACCGTAGACCCAACGCGAGCGCGCACGGACGCCCCTCGCCCACGATCCCACCAAAGACCTCACATCGCCCGCGTCCAGCTTCCCTCCGAACCTCGCGCAAATAACCTCCGTCCGCGCCTTCGCGACATCCGCGTCATGCCACGCCGTGTGCAGACACAGATGAACGAGCCTCCGCGCATCCTCGCGCGGTAAATCGGCGGATTCGGGCAGGTCTGCGACTAGGGGCCACCAAGTGGGTGGCGAGAGCGCGGGCGGTGGCGCGTTGAGGAGGCGGCGGTCGCGCTTGAAGGCTCGGTAGGTGGTTTGGAGGTGAAGCTGGAGAGTGGTGAGCGGGAGGGTCGAACGGGGGGCCGAGACCGTGGTCAGGGAGCGGGTGAGAGGTCGGAGCATCGGCTTGCGCTCTTAGCGACTCGAATGCACGGGCGATTCCCCCGACGACGTCCAGAACGACTTGGGCATCCACGTACGTCCCGTGTCTCGCAGGTTTCGCCCAACCAGACGCTTCATGTAAAAACTGTATGGAGTTGACAAGTCCACACTTCAGATGTAGTTTAGTATTGACGAAGTGTGAGTCCCAACTTGCCAACTTCATCAATTCCGCAGATCTCCACCCTCTCCCACCCCTGCCTGATGCCCGTGAGTCACATCGCTTCCCTCGTGCTCGCCGTAATCGTCGCTGATGCCACGATCTCTTTTACGATAGAAATTTGTACTCTCGGTCAAGGCCGATCTCGAGAACGTCACGAATCTGCGGCCAAAGGACGAGGACTATGACTGGTCGTTCAAGGTATTTTCTTGGACTGGAGCGGCGAGCGAGTGGAGAGGGAGATGGCGGAGGGGGCTCGGTGAGCGAGCGAAGTTGAGGGAGTCGCAGAGAATGGAGTGGTTGGGTGTGAGAGGGAAGGGGATGTTGTATTCCCGACGTTGTCATTGGGTTAATTTGATCGTGTCTCGCGACGATGATAACATGGCATACCCAGATCAAGTGCTCGAAATGCAACGAGGTCGATGACGGCTTCGTTGTGTTCAACGCCGTCGAAGAGGAGGAGATACCCAACAGCAGGGGCACGGCCAACCTCATCATGAAGTGCAAGTTTTGCTCGAATGCCGGGAATGCTTGTGAGTGGTTTGAGGGATACGTTGCCGACTTTTTACGTACTGCTTCCCTCCATGTTTGATTATAACCTTCCCTCCCTCCTCTCCCTCTATCCGTCTTCTGCATCCGTCC
>JADGJL010000131.1:0-29694 GCA_027600665.1 Irineochytrium annulatum | reverse complement strand
CCGCGCTGGGTAGCTGGTTCGGCCCCGCCTGGTCATTTTGGCTGGGGGGCCCCCTGCCCCACTTGGGTCTTGCCCCTTTCCCCAATCGGTTTTACTTTTTTTTAAACCCGCGGGCGGGGGGGGTTGGGAAGTGGTCCCATGAGCAGATGTCACTCAATATGATCGATTATATGAGAGTCAAGAACGGGATCGAGATAGCAGATGCCGATATTCGGTTCATCAAAGACCTGATCATGGGGGAGCCGGAGGACAAGAAAGGGTTTGGGGACGAAGGGGACCGGAGGCAATTTTTTTATGAAATCGTGAACAACAAGTCGACGGAGGTGGACGTCGATAAGTTCGATTACATAAAACGCGACTCTCGCTGTACTGGAGTCGAGTCTTGCTCCAATTTTATTGGAAGGGCGATGAAGATGGCGCATGTTGTTAACAACCGCGTGGTCTTCCCGTCAAAGGAAAGCTATAATTTTAATTTGGTAAGCTGTTCAAGCATTCTTCGCGCTCTCCTGGTTACTGAAGTCTACATCTATAAAGTTATTTTTCACGCGCTTCAACCTGTTCAAGACGGTTTATACGCATCGTGCCGTGATGGCCATCGACCTGATGATTGTCGATGCCCTCCTGGCCGCGGACGCGTACTTCGAAATATCCGCTGCCATCGATGATCCGGTCAAGTACACCTACCTGACCGACGGCATCATCGACAGGATCCTCGCGACCGACGTGAACATGATTAAAGACCCCGCGCTCGCCGGTGCCGTCAAGAAGTCTCAGGCGCTCCTGGAACGGATCCTGACGCGCGACCTCTACCGTTTCGTGGACCAGATGGTGATACCCGCGGAAAGCGCCCTCAGTGACGGGAGGATTGTGGAAAAGGATATTCATGGCAAGGTGAATCACAAGGAGGCGTACGAGACCCTGCTGGCGGTCAAGAACGAGGAGCGCATCGACATCCCGGACAGCGACCTCATTTTGGATATACTCAAGATCAGCCACTGCCACGGCGACAAGGACCCGCTCGAAAGGATTCCCTTCAGCCGGAAAGCGGATTCGAGGGACATGGTGCACATCCCATCAAACCAGATCTCGACGCTGAGGCCGACGCACTTCCAAGAGCTGAGTTTGCGAGTTTATGTCAAAGGTTTGTTACTGATTTTTACATATGGTTGACGTTGATAGTGATATCGCTTAACCTGACCTTTCGCGACAGATAAGAAGCACGAACAGGCCGCCTACGACCTCTTTGGCAAATTCCTGCACGCGTACGGCAAGCGGATCGGCTTCAACATCACGGGAGGAGGTACCGCGGATGCTGCAGGCGACGGCATGGGGGATACCGCCATGCGAACCCCCGTCAGAGGGCCGGCTTCCGCGTTAAGTAGTGCTTCGGGAAAGTCGGAGTTGGTGGAGTTAATTCGGAGCAGCCATAATAGCCCTGCAAAAAGGCTAGTCGACGCTGACGCCAGTGGGGCGGGAGTAAACCCGTCGCCAAGGAAACGGCCGCGGAAGGGCGAACTTTAATCGCGGCTGCATTTTTGACCTGTAGTAATAGTGTTGACTACTCTGCCTTTTCGTTCATACCCACTTCATATTCCACAGTGTTGCATACGGACCGTTTGCAGCAGCAAGATCACTACACAACCCGATTAATTGGAGGTTTTAGATTTCTTCAAAACTCCCTTCAGTGTTTATTTGCTTTTGAGCGTGAATAGATCAACACGCTGAATTTGCCTCTACCAGTGTAGTTAGCCTAGTGTATTCTCAGATAACTTTACATGACGGAAAAGCGTTTGTTCAGTCAGTTTGGCACGCACATTGTAAAGACGGAACTCCTGATGACCTCATCTTCGTTATCTCCTTCGTTCATTCCTAACACATTACTGGTTCAATTATTTGGTGCATAATTACGGATCTCAGGACGTAAAATTTCAACGTACTAATTTGGTCTTGCATTAAATAATTACGGCCAGAAGATCTCGACAATGGTATATTCAAACGCGTATGCTTATAGTAACATAAATGCGAAGATAATGCCAAGGGAAAGATGGCGGTATAAATAAGGACAATCAAAATGCAAAATTCAGTCATGTTCTAAAATGGAAAGGGTGGTAATAAAAAGCTACAAGAATCCTCAATTCCAAAATAGCTTATTCCACACCGCCATTACCTTTTTCTTAACCTGCGACAACCAGAACCAAGCCTCGGCAACCCAGTGCCACCGCTGCTTCCTAATCGCCTCCGCAATTTCGCTTCCAACCGGCCCGCGCACCTGCCTCAACACCGGGCCGGCCTGCGCGAGCAGGTCGACGCTTGGGTCGAGCCTCCTCCCAATCCCCTCCACCAACATAACGGCAATGCCAACATTAGCGAAGTCTCCCTCTATCCTTACGCGATGCCGCCGCACCATCCCAAACACCGTCCCCAAGAGTCCAGAGAAGCTAAACCTCGACAGCTGCAGCGTCTCGCCCCGCACGCGCGTCATGAGCTGCTTCATCTCGCCGACAAACCCGGGCACGTCCTGGACGGACGCCGGATCGCGGGAGCGAGTCACCATCAAATTGGCAACCTCACCGCCGTCATAGGTCGTAATGGCCTGAAGAAGGTCAATGAAGTTGGCGAGGTTCCGGCCCGAGAGGGAGGTCACGAGACCGGCGTCGATGAATGTCACGTGCGCAGTATAACCCATTTCTTGAACATGCGCGAGCGTCTGGTTCCAAGCTTTCGCGTCCGTAATAGTGTTAAGTGTGTGGAGGAGGGTCGACATCGTACGACCGTCCGGGAGGAGGCCACCCTCAGGGAGAGGCTTAGGTTCACCAAAAATCATTGGGAGGAAACGTCGGCGAGGTGCCGGCTTGAATGTAATCAGGATGTTGCCGGGGTGCAGGTCAGCGTGGACAAAATTGTCGACGACCAGCATTTTCTGAAATTCGGGTCAGAAATTTGTTTACAAATTGATAAACAAATAAAAATCCATTAACATACCAAAAACGCCCGAATGCCAATTTCGGCAATAGTCTCATCAAAGACGGATGACCTTCCGTCTTCTAAAAATTTCCCGGAGGGAATACCATCCACGTTCTCCTCGACCAGCAACTCCTTCGAGATCAACCCGTGGATCGGCCGCGGAAAGCTCACATCCTTTGCATTCGCAAAGTTCTTTCGAAACTGATCCAAGTTCGCCGCCTCAACCCGCATGTCCATCTGCCCCAACATCATCGTCTTGAACATGTTTACCTCGTCCGGTAAACTCAGCCACTTGAACCCAGGAACCAGCGCGTCCATCCACGACGCCACCGTCCCCATGATAACAAGGTCCGCCTCAATCTGCCTCGCGACGCCCGGGTGCACGACCTTTACCGCCACCCACGTCCCCGCGTCCGCTAACTTCCTCTTCCCGCCGAGAGTGCGGTCCCTTAACTTCGCCCGGTGCACCTGCGCGATGGCTCCGACTCCGATCGGCTTCTCCTCGAACACCTCAAACACCTCCTCCAGCCTCGCGCCCATGCTCGCCGCCACGACCCTCTTCGTGTGCTCGACGCTGTGCGGCCTGTTGCCCGACTGCAGCCTGCCGAGCACGGCGCAGATGGACGGCGGCATCACGTCCGTCCTCGAGCTCGCGTACTGTCCGAGCTTAATAAACGTGGGACCCGCACGCTCGAGTGACCACACGAGCACGTCCGCCCACCAGTGATACTTGACGGGCGCGTTCGTGACGGCCACGTCCTCCGGGTTGTCTGGGTCTGCGCCTTCCATCATGATCGAGAGGAGCTGCCGGTTCGCGTAGAGCCAGTACGGGGTCAGGATGACGACGGGGAGGAAGATGATGAGGAGCTGGAGGAAACGGATAGCGATAAAGATCGGGTGGATGAAGTGGGAGAAGGCCGATGGAGGGGGGTCGGACTTCACGATGGAGGCCGCGATAGCGCCGGCCGGGTCATCAAGGTCTGGGTCAACGCCGTTGTCGGCCTTTTTCTCGTCGCCGCCCTCTGCGGTGGACGTGGTAGCGGAGTCTGCTTTCGACGTGCTTTCCTTATCGGATGCTGACGTAGTCTTGATCGCATCGGCATGCTGGCGGGAAGACCGTGCTGCGTCGGTGTGCAGCGCCTTTGGAGGCGATAGAAGGGAAGCAAGGAGGAGGGGAATTGCGGCAGCGAAGAAGAGGGCCATAAGCGAGCTCGAGAACGCCGGATCAGGGTCCGATGACGACGACGAGGACCGTCCAGACGGTCCTTCGGAGGACGACGACGTCGGTGACGATGACTCAGTCGCAATGCCACGTGCGGTGGGCAACCGTGAAGATGGCCAGGGATGTTGCAGGCGAATTGGGACGAGGGTCGACGGGCCGTTCGTAAGATGCCGCCGCTGATGTCGGAGAG
This sequence comes from Irineochytrium annulatum, assembly GCA_027600665.1. NCBI lineage: Eukaryota > Fungi > Chytridiomycota > Chytridiomycetes > Chytridiales > Chytridiaceae > Irineochytrium > Irineochytrium annulatum. Next base: position 25,318 of record JADGJL010000131.1, on the reverse strand, counting down.
GCTGGGACGGGCTCGAGCGGTCGGAAACGATGGAAGATCGAATGAGGGACGAGAAGATAGGGTTCAGTGAAGGGAACGGCGGCTGCCGCCTTGCTCGAGCTAACGTAATGGCCGGCTCTTCCCAACGACGCGGCGCCATCTTCAAGGCCGTCGCGGGGTCCCATCGGCGATTGCCACGGTGGACGGCGCCGTTCGCCAAGATCGTCATGAGTGTCGGGGTTGGGGCGGGAACCGTGGTCGCGACAGAGGCAGGCGTAACGGGCCGGTGGTTGACGATGAGAGGCCGTCTCCGGAGCGACGTCGTCGACGAGTTAGACATCCTGGCTAGCATGGGGGAGGCGGCCGTCGAGCCGCCGCTATATGAGTCGAATCGGTTCGAATACGGCGGATTCCGGAAAATGGAAAAGGCATCGAATCCGCCACTGCCCTCGGATTCCGTCCCGATCGGCGGCCACCGCGGCGGCCTCGGCCGGGTCGTTGCCGTCGTCATCCTCACACGGTGAGCTGTTGATTTCCAGGTAGCGTCGGTGCTGTCTTGCTGGGGAACGTGTGGAGGATTGTTTCTCACACGCAGAAGTATTTTTTTTTCGAGCGAAGTTAAATTCTTGAGAAGCTCGCATGCAAGCGGGGTGTTCGACCGCTTCCGCCAGATGTGCTGCTAGCATATTTTACTTTCTGTTCTGCCTTACCGTCGCTTAGTTCGTAGCAACGATTTAAGTTTGTAAAAGTATTAATATTCCGATGCTCCATCCCGCGATGCCTTATTAGGTGCTAAGACTTCTCGCATATATGCCCAGACACTGCACTCCACCCAACGTCCTGTTTCTCCCATGACTGTACCACAGCGTCCCGCGATCTACATGCAGCGTGTTCAGGGCAAAATACAAAACCTGGCATACAAGTTAGTGACGTTAACGTGCACCAAAAGAAAAATACGTACACTTAAAAGCCGTCGGTCACGGCAATGTCTTCGCACTTCTTCACGCCGATTTCCGACAAACTTCGCAGCATTCTACCACCATTTTCAGGACCACGTTCTCCTCCCGTCCACATACAGTGGATTCTTAAAGAATAGTCCTGTATCCGCAATGATTACCTGCCCAAGCAGGGGCAGCATGCTCAAGAATATAACCCATGGTACCCCGTTCCCCATCATCTTGAGCCCCCAGACTGCCTCCGCCGCCTTCTTGTAGTCCAGCTGCAGATATCGAGCCTCCCTGACGGAGATGGCGGCGAGCGCTGCCGCGTACATGGGCAAGGTTGGTACGAACCGCCAGCAGAGCTCCGACACGGGGACGGCGACAAAGTGGGACGTCCAGGCGGTGTTGGGGCTCATGCTGACGAAGAGGAGGGCTATGACGAAGCTAGCAAGCTTAGATGTGAAGGCTGCGACAACTTGACACACGCGGCCGGCGCCGTAGTATGTAATGTCGTCGAGACGGGTAAATTCGGGAACGCCGGCGTCGATCTCGACAACATGGTCTGCTTCGGGGTCGCGCGCGTGTGGTAGGTCCGGCGTATCGATTAGTGATTTCTTGGACAGCGGAGCAACTTCTGGCGTGTGCGTGGCGTGGCCGTCATTTGGGTCGATTTTTTGGGTGAACATCACAGTTGATAGTTTCTTCTTCAGGTCATCTTCAAAATGGCCTTCAAACACAAATTAAAGCTCCAGATTAAAATCTGAATAACTTACTACCAGCCGGCGGGATAAGTCCTGACTTAAAAGTCGAAATGGTGCTCTTTCTGGAGAAATTTTTTCGCAACGAAGTGCTTTCCCCACCAGGCGGGTGAAGAGTATCAGAATGTACGACATCATCGGTGCGCGAGGCATTGGTAGACGCCCTTAATAGCGTAAGGTCGGCATGTTGACTTCCAAGTGGAACATAATCGGTGATTTGCGACGTGGCTCTGTCCCGTTGTAAGACCACCATGTCCTTATCCGCTGTCTCGCCGGATGATATTTGGTCCGTCCTGGCATCGTTAACCTCAAGCCCGCTTTTCCTTTCGTTTTTCAACGTCAGCGAGTCCGTGTCGTCTCCTACCGCGACCTTAGTGACCTGCGCCCTCAACTTCCTTAAGGTGTACAAGGAGTGCGAAAACTCCAGTATCATTTCCATCAAAGTTGAGGTGAGATAAGTGAAGGCGGATCGCGAACGGAGGATTAATGTCTGGGTGAGCATTTTGCTCTCGGTTCTCATTCTGTCAAGATAAGAATGGTTGGGACCGTAACGCAAATGTGATATAAATCCACGCAAGCTCACTCACGCAACTTTTCCGATGAACTACGGCAAGAGAAACGGGTTGGTAATCAAATAAAGGAGTTTAGTTGCTTTGCGACTGAGACTTGATCCATAGCAAGTGCTTCTGTGTGCTTACATTAGTGCCTAGAATTTTTATTTCCTCGGCTCTTGATATCGGATTCCCCCTAGCCTCGAGATTGTATACTAAGTTCCACAACCGGTCCGCGGCGAAATTGAGAACCGGAAAGCCGATCCCTTTCACAAGAATTTCGTAAATGGCGTTGAGGTCGAACTGCAGACCGAAGATTGTTCGAATGTCAGCAACGGAGTTCAGCTTGTTGGCGACGACCAATATTAACGCGCCACATGACCTTAATGACGAGTGTGAGATATAAAAAAAAAAACGCGGGGCGTGCCCACATGTCGAAATGATTGAGGAGTAAAAAGGCCATGCTGCCTGTGAGCAGCCCGACGACGTTCGCTCTCCACGGCTTATCAGCCCGCCAGTCGAAAACGTAGCAACACGGCAGCGCCAAGATATAAGCTACCGGCGTCACGACACCGTACACGAACTCGACGGGGGTCAGCTCGGGACGTAGTATCCACGTGAGGACCACGGCCACAAGGAACGCGGCCGAGATGATATGGAAGCTGACGAGAGGGCTGAAGACGATGGTATTGATCGCGTTGGTCTGAGGCCAGGCGTATCGACCGACAAGGATTACGCAGAAGCCGAAGACGACGGCATCGCTCGAGAAAGGTCGCGGCGGGGTGGCCGTCGCATCGAGGCAGGTCGCGAGGAAGATATACCGGATAGCCATGGCGACGGCGGCGAAGGCCGCTACGATCAAACCGGACGCGACCAGACCGGGGGCGAGCAGGTGGCGCGCGATCACGTCCCAGGTGGCGGACGGTGATGGCATTGGGACCCAACCGCGCTGGGCCACCATGAGGCCAAAAGGTGGGCGTTAACCAAATTGCTGTGCGCCAAAAAGAGACAAGGGCCCTTCGTTTGTTTCCGCGGTTGTAGGTGCCGCTTGAGATTGCCTGTATGGGGGGGGATGAAAATCACATTTACGCGCGTAGGAATGTAAATCTATTTCCCCGGCAATGTAAAATAGAATCAAAAAGTATTCAATATCATGCTGACACTGTTTTCCCTAACTAACCGGCCCCTCGCTCGTGGCTTCCCTCCCGCGTCCACCAAACTTTCCCTTCCTCTCCGCGTCCCTCACAGCCCTCGCCCTCTTTGCCTCCAGTGCCGCCTCCCTCGCCTCCTCGTCTTCAACCCGGTGCATCTTGACCTCCTCCACGAACTCGTCAATACGATCGATAATCCCCAGCGGGTCGGCCCGATGCCGGATGAACAACCCCTGCAGCTGCGCCGGCGACAACGCCACATCCTCTGGTATCCTTTCCGCAATCTCCCGCCCGACCTGCATCGCGAGGCCGTCCCCGAGCTCGTCCCCAAAGAAACGAACAAATAAGCGAGCGATCATATCCTCGTCTACGTAGTCGAAGACGAAGCGGCGGTCGCAACGGCCAGGGCGGAGGAGCGCAGCGGGAAGGGATGTAATAGAGTTTGTCGTCAGGAAGACGATGCGGCCCTCCTGCGCCGCAATGCCGTCTAACGCGTTCAAGAGTCCACTAAGAGTGATTCCACCACCTCCACCGCCGGCCCCCGCCACCGCACCACCGACTCCTGTGCCCCAGGTCTCCCGTGCAGACGGCTGCGAAGTTCCCGAAACGGCGGTTGAAAGCGCGACATCAACGTCCTCAAACAGCAATATCGACCGCTTCGGCGAGTTAACAAGAAGGTTTGATAGGTCTGTGTCCCGCATAGACGAGTTCGAAAGGTTGGCAATGCAGACGTTCATCTCCATTGCGGAAGCAATGGCAAAGATGGAAGACGTCTTGCCGCAGCCTGGCGGGCCGTAGAGAATATAGCCGCGGCGGTATGGGATGCCGCGGTCCTGGTACCACTGCTCCGAGTCCAAGAAGGCGCGGATGTCTTCGAGGATCTCCTCCTTTAAATTATGTCGAAGGACTATAGATTCAAGGGTTCGCTTCGTCCGCGCGGACACCTTAACCCAGGAAACTACAAATATCCAGCGTCAATACGCAGCGTCAATGAATGGCGACATACGCACATCTCATCCTGTTGTCGGAGGCAACAAAAACGTTCGTCTTGTTCCCTACGCGAGCAAAATGGGCATCCAGCGTAAACTTGATAAACTCTCGGGCGGCTTTATCGCTGCTTCCCGGCACAACGATGCGGAAGAGCTTCTGGTCGTCCTCGGCATCACCAGTGCCGTCGTTTCGTCGACCAGAGGACAGACCCCTGCCGCCCTTTCCACCGCCACCACGAGAGAAGACGGCTGCAAGCTGGTCTGCCGATTCCCCAATTTGATCGTTCCTGTCCTTCTTCTTCGCACTGACAACGTGGACTATGCCGCCTTCAAATTCGACAACGTACCTACGAGGTACAGAATCAGAAGGAAGCAAGGATATAGGAAGCCAAACTTACAAGCCATCGTTCGGGACATAGAACAGCCTCGGCTTCGTGGCCGACTGGTCCAGCATCGAGCTGAGTGTCTTCGGATCCTGCTCGTAAGTGGACCGGCAGACGAATGACCGGACCGGGGCCAGCCTCCTGAACCGATACATCCCAACTCCCGACCGGATACCTTTGGCCCGACCCCTCTCTGACGCGTCCGCCTCTTCCCGTGCAATACCCACAAACGGCCACACCAAGAAGAGCCAAAAATCTTGGAGCCACATAAAAAGAGACTCAATTGGGCCCAGCATTAGATAGACCTTGTCGGGATTTTCGGCCATATACTTGAAAGCAGTCAGTACAAGGCGTTTCAATCAACAGCAAACCTCCGCGATGAACGAGTAAGCTTCAGTCTCCCCATCGACCTGCATTTTCACAAAAGGTTCGAGCAAAAATGATTCAGGGATACTTAAAAACTAGAAACCTAACCGTAACGTCTGATTGCGCCGATAACGCCGCCATCACCGACATGATTCTCTCCTGAATATACCGCGCGACGGTTCCAAACAGCATCAGCCCGACTCCCGCCGAGAAGATGTCGTTGCCAAACCCTAAGGTCCCGTTCTTCGACCTCCCTACGCCGCCGCCCCCAGTTGTCGCCGTGGCATTAGCCGAGGTGCCGTGGCCGTCACCGTCGGATGGGTAGCCTAGGAGGCCGCCCAGGATGGACCGCATGATGGTTCGCGGGAAGAAGAAGGTCATGGTGTTGTTGACGTGGCCGAGTTGTCGATTTCATCATTTTTTGTACTTTGCCCACAACGGCAAGTCACTGCTGGAGAAATGGGATAGTAGACCTGTGAACGAATAACCGCTTTTTTTTTTTAAAACAACGTGCATCTTGTAAAGTTAACTTCAAAGGTATAACTACAAGTGTAAAGTTCAAGTGGAGGGCGTCAATGGATGGATGCAGACGAACCAACGACAACATGCAATCGCCCAGAAACCAATGGGCCGCTTATGTTCTCATCCATCACTTCGGCGCGATGTCGTAAGGTTGCTCGTTCCCGTCCCTATAGAACGCCCCCTGTTTCGCTTTGTTGAACACGGGCCAGATGATGCTCTCGGCGCCCTGCGCCGCCGTCTTTGCTCCCGGCCGGGTCTTTTGAAGGTCGGTGCTCAAGTCAGTCGCGCTTCATTGATACATGCGCCGTTAGCATGAACGGAGTGGAGAATAACACATCAGCAGAATTACCAATAACCCGGGCAAACGGTCGTCGTCTCAATCTCCGGGTGCTCCTTTGCGAATAATCTAACGAATGAGTTCGCGAACGCCTTGCTAACCCCATAGCCTCCGTACGCCTTGTCCCTTGCGGGCCAGGTGTTGTTCGGCTTGCCCTTTACAAACATCTTTAGGTAGTCGTGGGCGTAGCTTTCGATGACAGGCCACGACAAGTGCTCCAAGTCCCCCAACGTGGCCTTGACGTCGTCGGTGAAGAGGTTGAAGGCTACGGATCCGGCGGTGGAGGTGTTCACGATCAGCTTCGAACCCGGCCTCATGAGCGGAAGAAATGCAAGCGCTACGGCCCTGACGCCGTAGAAATTGACGTCGAACGTCTCCTCGTCATTCCCTTCATTGCCATGATACACGCCAGCGTTGCTAATGAGGACGTCTAGGCGGCCGTATTTCGCGCGAATGTGCTCGACGGCGCGCTTAATCGAGTCGTCCTTTGTAACATCCAGCTCGATCGGGACAACGTTGGCGTATGTTGGAGCGGTGGAGGACGGCGGCGCGGAGGAGTCGAATGACCGCGACCGCAGTGAAGCGACGGCGGATTTGCCGTTCTCTAGCAGGCGAGTGCCCATCAGGATCACGGTCGACGGGTCCAGCCGCTCGGAGAGGAGTCGGACGGCCTCGAAGCCGATTCCTGCGTGATGAAGACGATTAGGATAAAGTCACCGACAGCGTAGCTCAGTAGCGGTAAGATCGATAATAACCTTTGTTCGCGCCCGTAACGAGAACGACCTGGGACTGCGTGGAGGGCCGTGTGGAGGTCATCGCGATCGATTGGTGACAAGTATTGACATGCTCTATCAACATCACCGACACAAGCACTTACGACGACACCCACACAAGCTGTACCTCCAGCTACTGCAGCGACCGCCGCCTACCGGAATGTCAATTTCACACCTCTACAGCGTCGAATGGATGATTTGAAATCGGTATTAGCTCGAAAAGGATTGCCGGACGTCGATTACTTACGTCGCGAAGAGTAATATTATGCTCTATTATGCTCTATCCCACCCCTTTTACTAAACCTTAAAAAAGATCGTGCAGGGTCATCCATCTCCGTCGTCACCCAGCCCGTTGGGTTCAAATACACTATGCCCGTGCTCACGAAGCAATAGGACATTTTGTTTACCATCTCGTGAATGCGATTTTACCCTTGTCGGAACATGTGTATGTAATATCTATCACTGGGTATGTTCTGTCAACTATGTCATCAGGGATTTGTCTCAAGCCTTTGTGGCTTGAAAGTTCGGTGGCTTCCATTTGTCATTGCCGCGATGATATCGGGCCGCATGGGCCAAATTGGCCAGGCGCTGGGCAACGCCGTCAGCCTCGGCCCTGGGGGCTCCATGGGTCTGCCGGCGTGGATCTACCAGGTCTGATCCCGGTCTGATCCCGTGATCCTGCTCGAGCTGACCTCGCAGCAGGCTATCCAAGACTACGGTCGCCGCCCGTGCCGACAGATCGCCTTCTCAGACATGCTGAAGTTTGGTTTGTTTCTTTTCAGTTCTATTCATACTGGAGCTGAAGCTGACGTGTCCTCATGATCGTGCTTTCCAGGTCGAGCACCGTCTCCGAATCACCTGCTCCAAGCCGCCATCTTTCTCTCAGACGAGGTCGCCGTCCGCATGGCGCGCCGTTACGTGGCGATTCAGCATATGCCCGAGGGCATCTACGATAACCCCAACATGGTCCTCTTCGCGTCTTGGTACGCGAAATCTTTCCAAGAGCTCGTGGAGTTTGGCGAGGTTGTGGATCGGTGGCGGAGAGATCCTGTGGCGATAGAGCAGGGTGCCGCGGCCGTGTCGCCGTTCTATCGGTCGATATTTAAAGGGAGCGGGAAACCTAGCATGCTGAAGTCGCTTATGGGGATCAATCCGCCAAAGAGGTCGCTGACGGAGGCGCTGGGGGATAACCCGGTGCCGGATTTGACCAGTTATCGGGACGGGAGCGTCGAGGGTTTTCAATATTTCGGTGATGGTAAGCTACCGCCGCATTTAAATGCGAATGCGACGAGTTTAAACGACGAGGTATGGCGTACTCATGTCATTAGAAATATGTACCTGATTGTCATAAGCAGTTCGTCGACATCCTCTCCACCATCGTCGAGCGTCACAACCCCATCACGGTCCTGATCGCAAAACAAGTGAAGGAGATGTCCGAGGCACGAGGTCTTAAAGTCACGGACCCGACCGTCCAGGCGCACTTGAACGCCTTTCACCGCTCCCGCGTAGGCATGCGCATGCTCATCGGCCACCACGTCGCGCTCTCCCACCCGAAGACAAAACACGACCACCACGTCGGCATCGTCTGCACTGAGACGGATCCGGCCGACGTGGCGTCCGAGGCCGCCATGGACGCCGCGGCCGTTTGCGAGCTAAGCTATAATGTGGCGCCGCAGGTCGAGATACGTGTGCCGGCGGGAGGGTGCCCGACTTTCGTGTTCGTGCCCAGCCATCTGCACCATATCATGTTTGAGCTGTTGAAGAATGCGATGAGGGCGGTGGTGGAGAGGGAGGAGGCAAGGGTTGGGCATGGGAATGCGGATCCGGACAATTTAGAGCCGGTGATGATTTACATTGAGGAGGAGAATGACGGTGATGTGAGTTGTTATTTTGCCTAAGCCATACTACTGGTCCTAAGCTAACGCATTGCTGGCCAGTCGGTATTGATTCGAGTATCGGATCACGGTACTGGCATTAAGGCGGACCTGATGCCGAATCTTTTCAACTATGCCTTCACGACCGCGCGACCCGTCAACCTCGATAACCAGTTCCACGGCTCGGAGGTACAGGGTGCGCCAATGGCTGGATACGGTTACGGACTGACGCTTAGTCGGCTGGTAGGCGGCTGATCAGTTTGTTTGTGCACTTGAACTTAACGCATTGCAAATAGTACGCGCGGTATTTCAATGGGGATCTTACCCTTACGTCGAAAGAGGGGTATGGGACGGACGTTTTCTTAACGCTGCACAAATCGCTTGATGGAATAATGGAGCCGTATTTGTAACGGATTTGCACTTTTCCTTGTTATACTTTCTCGCATTTCGATCCTTTATACTGATCCTGCAGCTACAAGTAATCGCACACTGTAATAAACAATGAAAGATACCTGGCTAACGAAAGTTACCGAAACATGAGAGGAGCTCCGACAAACAAGAAAACTATTGCGAGAGCTAGGATAACTACCAATGGCACATATTGGGCTCTCAAATTGAAAGTGCAAAAAGAAACAATGTGCTAAGCTATCGCCGACGCACCAAAAAAAATGATTAGGGATGGGTGCTTGCCACGATCATGATCACGAGAACAACAGAAGCTGAAAACGTAATAACAAGTTGCTGTACCCCTCCTTCCAAAAATTATGGAGCGGTGAATATTATCAATGAAGACAAATCTCGCACGAAGGCCGAGGCTTTGCTCACAACAATCACACCGCGTTTGACGAGCACAACACCAACTAGCGACTGCCGAGAGCGGGCACACCTCGCGCGGTCTGTGCCGTTCGTGGCGGCCATAATCTTGATTTCACCTGCCATGAGTCATCGCCCTCTCGCCTGGGTTAGAGACTGCCAGCGTCGAGACGAAGCTGCTAGCAATCACTTCAACGCCGACTTGTCTGAGAACAAGGTCAACAACTGTGAGTTCAACCATATCTAATAAACGAAAGGTGCTGGAAGTAACGCCTACGTGGGAGCCACTCGTGGTTATCTGCAGAAACCCGGTGTGACATGGACGCCGCGGTCGTTTGTTGGAGTTCGTAGTCAAGTTGGAAATAATGAGATGTGGGTCGCTATTCAAGGGAGGCAGCGTTGATTAAGGGAGACTCGCCGGCGTGGACCCAATTCAAAAGGCTTCACACGACACGTCGTCCCACACGGCGACAGTCCTGGAGATGACCCGGAGTTATTTCGTATCGCACGGCGCCGGACGGAAGCCGTGCGATGGCGGTGGGATGCCGCAAGCGGGTGAGAAACCGAACGCGTCGCTGGTCGAGATGCGATCCCGAGAGTTCCGATCCGACTTGGGGGCCGCCGTCGTCGTGTATTCATTACTCTCGCCGGCATCCCGCCTCATAACACGCCATCACTGCGCTGGTTCCAATTGCATCGATTGTCAGAGTCCGCCAGATCGCTGCTCCTCGTGTCTCGTTCCCTCGCCCTCGCCGGCCCACGAGCGTTTCGAGCCTCCTCCCGTTCGTCCTTGCATTCCCCGGGTGCGGGTGGCTGCGGCCTCGGAATTGGACGCCCGCCTGTTCCCCGCCTCGTTCACAAAGCGCTCTTAAGTGCTCACCGCCGTTACCACCTGTCTCCATCGCGTCCCGTTGAGCCCGTACCTAGGCCCCTTTCCGCTTTCGCCCTGCACCAGGATCGTGCCAGGTGAATAGCTCGATGACCGTACCGCCATCGGCTGCCGCCGTCATAGCGGAGGCCGCACTCGTTGCCGCGACGCTGGAGCAGTACGAGATGGACCGGCAGCAGCTCGACACGGTTGGCATCGAGACCATGACGAGCCCGGAGCCAAGCGAGACGAGGAAACGCTTTTCGTCCAAGGGCAAGACCTCCTCGATGAACGGCAACCTCATCCCCGCCGGCAGCGCTCCCTCCGACACAGTGCATCCTTCCTCCGAAAGCCTACAGGCTCGTACGATCTTACCGGACGTCATTGTAACTCAGCCTCCGCCGCCGCTGCCGGCTCTAGCGGCGCCGTCCTCCATTCACTCGCGGTCATCCCCTATCATAAGCGCCGGGAACACCACTACGTCGCGGTCTTCCTTTTACTGGCTCCTCTTCACGGCCCTCTGCTGTTGCCGGCGCTCTTCCTGGCGCCAGATCCAGGGCATGTCCCACGCGCGCGGCCCGCCCTTGCACTCAAACCGTCGCGTGCCGATCGAGAACGTGCGGGTGCATATACACCGGAACGATCACGGGCGGACCGTGGTGAAGACGAGCGTGAAGGCGCCCGGGTTGGGGACGATGGGGCGGAACTTGTTCTTCAGCGAGGACATGGACGAGTACGAGTATGAGGACGAAGTGCTAAACCAGGTGGCGCTGGGGCACGCGCAGGGGCACAGCGGCGCGGGGAGCGGGGCGTCGTCGACGAGGCGGTTCGATATCGCGGACTCACTTAATTCGGACTCGCTGCAAGTTGGAGGGAAGGAGGTGAGAAGGAAGGATAGTCTCAAGTCGCCATTTCTGGAGATTGAGGAGATGGTTGTGCTCGAGTCTCAGCCGGCCGGGGCGTCGCGACACGGTCGGGGCCAGAGCGGCATGGGCGGAGGGGGGCTGAACGGGGACCAGTCGTCTATAACGTCGATGGCGCGGACGGTTGGGACGGTAGAGGAGCCGGATTTGGACGATGTGCTCTTTAAGTTTGTGGAGGCACTAAGGAACCTGCCTGCGGCCATGACGTCGAGGTTTAAGTTTAAGGGTTTGCTGGGTTACGGCGGGAATGGATACGTCGCCGACGCTGTCGATATGGCGAGAGACAATGAGGAGGTGTGTGTGAGATGTTGGTTGTAGTGTATCTGACCTGTTGTCGTCGTACAGGTTGCCATCAAGTTTATTTCAAAAGCCAAGATTGCACGCGACAGCCTCATCGACTCGCCTGCATACCCGTTCTCCATACCACTAGAAGCCGAGATTCTTCGAAACCTTAGCCACCCAAACATTGCGCAATTCGTGGCGCTTTACCAGAACGAGAAGCATCTGTTCCTTGTCATGGAGAAAGCAAAGAAGCTTGTATGGAAGTTAGGCGGAAGCGAGGAGACCTCCGTGCCAATTGAGTCCATCTCCAACTTTTTATCTCACACAACCATCCCGGCGGCGGCTTCAGCAATGCCGCCACATCCGCTTGACCCTCTATCTGACCTCGAGATCGAGCAGCTAGAACCTGTCCCACTTTCACCGACCCCTCGACGTTCTGCGATCCTCACGGGCGTGCTCAATCCGCCCACTCACTTCCCTCTGCCTTCGACCACACCAACCTCCGGCACCACATCCCGCTCTAACTCCCCGCGCTCCCACCGCCGCAACGAGTCCCAGGTCTCGATGCGGTCATACCGCGTCAACACCGTCGGCGCGGGCTCCACTACAAACGCGAACGCCTCGTCCTCTATGTCCCCCTCCACACCGCAGGACTCCAATATCCCCTGGCAAACATCCTTATCTCGCCGCCGACACCGTTCCTCAGCACACCAGGGACCACTCACAGCTGTCGCTCAGGACCTCCCGACTTCCCCGTTTAACCTTATTTCCTCTGAGGGCCTCACGCCAATACCTTACGTCCCGCCAATCCTCCACCCGCCTACAGCTGCCGATCTCGTCCTTACTCCCCCAACACCTATCGACACCCTTACTTCTTCCTCCCGCAGCTCCGTACCACCTCATCCCGCACCCGCAGCCTCTTCCTCCGCCGCGGCCGCTGCTGCCGCCATGCTCCCTTGGTGCGAACCATCTCTGACGCTCCCGCGCCACGCGCACCCTGGCGACCTCTACGACTTCATCACGATGTATGGCGCCACCCCTTCCCACTGCCACCGGCACCTTCTCCGCCAGCTCGTCTCCGCCTACGCGCACATCCGGTCCCGCGGCTTCGTCTACCTCGATTTCCGAGGCGAGAACGTGCTCGTGGACGACGACCTAACGGTAAAAGTCGTGGATTTCGGAATGGCCCAGAGGGAGTGCGACGGCGGGGAGGTATTTGTGAGGTATGGGACGAGGGAGCATTGTTGTCCGGAGGCGCTGAGAGGCGAGGGGTATCGGGGCGAGGAGGGGGATGTTTGGGCGTTGGGGTTGTTGGGGGTGCTATTGGCGACGGGGGACGATGCCTTCCATAGTGAGGAGGAGGCGCTGGTTGGGGCGTTGGGTTGCCTGGACGGTGTCGACGCTGGTGAGTGTGTTGTATGGTTTCGAAGTTTTGTTGCAGTTTACTAACATGGGTACTTTAAAATAGAGTGCAGAGACCTGTTGCAAAAAATGTTAGAGGTGGACCCCTCTCGACGGGCCACACTGAGTGAGGTTTTGGCACATCCGTGGGTGCAGCTAAAGTGATGCGAGCTGGCGAAAAAATAAAAGTTAGCACGTTGTGCACCGTAAATAGCCTTTTATTTTTATTTTAATTTTTTTTCTCCTTGGTTTCGTTCACTGTATCTCTCACCGCCGCTTTCCTTACCACTCGGCTTTCTCTGCGGGCATTTGTTGCTACGCTGATTCTGTCGATTATATATCAGGTTGGTCCCCCAATTAAACTGAAGTGGAGTCATTCCATTTCCATATAAATGTGGCCAAGCCATAACTCCGCACCGCAGCCCGCGCCTAAAACTGACGTTGCCAGTCATCGCCGCTCAACCCTTCAAGTCAGTCATGACCCCAGCGACCGCCTCCACCGATGCGTCCCCAACGACGGTCGCCCACGCGCCCTCGGACAATGACTCCCTCTCCCTCACACTCGATCACGACGACATCCACCACCACCCGAAGCGCGCTGTCCCTTCCACGTCCGGCGACGACGAGACGGCACCGCTCCTGTCGCGGGATCATCTCCCGGGCCATGCCGGGGCACCCGTGGACTTGCCCTCGAGCGTCCTGACGTGTGCGGGCGTCATAGAGGAGGCCAGGAGCCTGGTCCCGAAAGCATGGCCCGTGTCCGTGGGTTACCTGCTGCATATGTCGCTGAACCTGGCCGCGATCGTGGCTGTCGGTACGTTGTGATCGCGATGTCGGGGTGCGGATGGCGTCAGGCTTGCCCGGAGTCAGCCTTGTGCTAATAGTTGCTGCTTGCAGGTCGGCATTCAACAAACGCCTTGGCCAGCATGGCACTCGCTGGCCTGTACGCCGGAGTAACCGGCTTCTCCATCGCCATCGGTATGGCCAGCGGCCTCGACACGCTCTGCTCACAGGCCTATGGCGAACACCTGGCGGGCAAGCTTGAGAAGACCCAGCTCGGTCGGCACATGAACCGTGGCATCTTCGTCCTGCTCCTCCTGTCATTCCCTATCCTCACTCTCTGGAGCTTCACGGAGCCGCTTTTGTTGCTTGTGGGGCAAAACTCGGAGATCGCACAGCTATCGGCCTCCTTTATTAAATGCCTCATGCCAAGTTTGCCGTTTGTATTGGTGGGCGAGGGGTTCAAGAGGTTTTTGAATTCGCAAGGTTACATGTCGGCTGCGTTGAAGGTGCTTGTGGTCGTGGCACCCACGAACGCGCTGTTGCAATACCTCTTAGGTAAGACTTCATGCCACATGCGCTTCATTGCTGATGTGACTGTTTGTCGATTAGTTTGGTCCCCATGGAATGTCGGCCCGATCGGCGCCCCTATCGGCCTCTCATGCAGCTATATCCTCACATGCGTCCTTCTATACTTCTATATCCGCTTCGTCGAGGGCGGCGACGCGTGGCTTGGACCCTCCCTCACTGACCTTATGGACTTCCCACAAGTTTGGCTCTTCGTCAAGCTCGGCGCGCCTGACGTCTTGATGGTATGAAGTTCCTCCTTCTTTATGCTGCCCCTTCTTTCTTTTATTCGGGTTTTGGCATGCAATTTACCACCTGTAGGTCTGCTCCGAATGGTGGTCGTTCGAGACCATCGCACTGTTCGCCGGCATGCTGGGGCCCGAGTACTTGGCAGCCCAAGCTATCGCGCTGAACATGTGCGGTGTCACTTACACGATCCCCCTAGGGATTGGGATCGCGACCACGGCGAGGATCGGGAATGCGTTGGGGGCCGGGACGCCGAACAGGGCGAAGTCCATCGCGTGGACGGCGCTATCACTGGGCGTCGCGCTGTCGCTTTTGAGCGTCGCGCTTTTGTTTGGGAACAAGGACAGGATCGCATACCTTTGGACGAAGGACGAGGCCGTGGCTAAGCTCGTTGCGCTCGTTATGCCGCTTGCTGCACGTGAGTTTCCCCCTCTCGTTTCGTTGAGGGTGGAACGGTTATTGACCCGAGTGCAAACCTACAGTATTCCAAGTGTCAGACGCCGTCGGCGGTGTCAGTGGCGGCATTCTGCGTGGTATCGGCCGCCAAGATCTCGGTGGCTACCTCAATCTCTGCGGCCACTACGTGATCGGCATTCCGTGGGGCTACTACGGTGTGCTCTTCCACTTCAAAATTTTTTTATAAACATAACTAACACATAAACTAGCATGCTTCCACCTCGGCTGGAAGCTCTTCGGCCTTTGGAGCGGCCTCACCCTCTCTCTGATCTGCATCTCCTTCGTCCAGGTCGCCATTACGTACCGGACAAACTGGGCGCAGGAGGCCGAGAACGCGCATTTGAGGGTTGGGGAGGGGAGCCGCCCCAGCTCAAGGGCGGGCAGCAGGGCCGGCGACGGGGAGGAGGAGCCGTAGACAGGACGGCTCGGGTCTGTGATTGTTTTACAAGTTGATTTGCGTTTTCCTTTGATGCCATAGTTTCCTTCTACAAATAGCACTCAAGCTGCTTCAATAGACGATATTTAGTTGGCTGAATGTGAAATGATAATCATTTTTCGTTGAGTATTGTACGTGCCAAATCGATTGTGCACTGACTATGGGAAGCCAGTTTTCCTCTCAGCACGACTTCAGGCTTCCCAATGTACTCGCGGCGGGCGTATTGAGACCGACATGTTGAGGGGTGCGCTCCGCCTGGTCCGGCTGCGCCGATCTGTTGGACGAAATCTGTACTCTCCGGATCGACCACGGGGATCCCACCACCGCTTCGCGACCGTCCTCAAGCACGCGGACGTTGCCAGGTCGCCAGCGAGACCGGAGTGTGCTGGTGTCTAGGGCATAAAGGAAGAATTTGACCGCCAAGGCAAACAACGGTGACCTCACTGCCTCGTCCCCCGTCTCTCGACGCTGTGGTCGCCACTCGTGCTGCAGAGTCCCGGATGGCTGTCGACGCCACCGCGGATCGGCCGGTCTTGCTGCAGCAGCAGTCGCAGCCCTTGACTGTCTCCACCACCGCCCATGACCCGCCACAGGCCACACACCACGTTACACACCATGCCCAGATGTCAGCTTCCGCGCACGGGATTCTCAACTCGCCGGTGGTCGTAAAGCCAGCCGCCCAGCCCGCGGGGGTCAACCCGCTGAGCACGGCATCGCTTCCGGTGCTTAATGTCCTGAACGCGTCGGCGCGGCACTCACGCGCGAATTCGGCGTCCAGGGTCGGAAGGGACAAGGCCGGGCTGTTGCCCTCGGCGAACTCCGGGGCTGCGTCCGCCGGATCGCCGGGTAGGCCAAAGGCGCCGCTGAAATGGGGACATGGAGGATCGGCGGTGGCCCCAAGCGTCACCGGATCCTCTCCACAAAGTTAGCACTTTCTCTTATGCTTCCACGGAATGCCTTTAACATGCATGCGGAAACTACAGTCTCATACCGCAACTCCCTCTCGGGCTCGCCCGCCGTAAACCTCGCCCCTCTTGCCGCCGCAGACACGCCCTCCACGCCTGTCCCAACTCCCGTACTGCTTCCTTTGAACGAGGAGCCCACCGATGCCTCCGCGACCTCCTCCTTCCCGCCGACGCCCGCCTCAGCATCCGCGCCCGAGCCCGGCAAGCGGCAGCGCATGAGCGTTCGCAGCCGATCATCGGATCAGCTTATGGGCCGTCGCATGACGCGTCAGCGCAGTGAGAAGGAGGTGCTTGTCGGCACGCCCGTAAAGGAGGGCCATGCGAACTACATGCTCATGTACGACATGCTCACTGGCATTCGCGTCAGCGTGAGTAGATGCAACGCCCGACCCGCGAGGGAGCTTGACGCGGCCGACTTCGCGGCGGCGCACAAGCTCGCGTTCGACGTCACGGGGAACGAGATGACGCCCTCGTCAAGATACGACTTTAAATTTAAGGATTACGCGCCGTGGGTGTTTCGACGCATACGGGAGCTGTTCCACGTCGACGCGAACGAGTACCTGCTGTCCCTCACGGGAAAGTACGTGCTCTCGGAGCTGGGCAGCCCGGGGAAATCCGGGTCGTTCTTCTACTTCAGCCAAGACTACCGGTTTATCATCAAGACGATCCATCACAGCGAGCACAAGTTTATGCGCGACATCCTGCGGGAGTATCACGACCATCTTGCCGCGAACCCGGAGACACTCCTCTCGCGCATCTTTGGCCTGCATCGCGTCAAGCTGCCGGGCAACAGGAAAATTCACTTCGTCGTCATGGGTAACGTCTTCCCGGCCAACAAAGACATCCATGAGACGTATGACCTGAAAGGATCCACCGTGGGCCGGCTTCTGAGGGACGAGGAGATGAAGAAGAACCCGATCGCGGTCCTCAAGGACCTGAATTGGCTCCAGCGGAACCGGAAGCTTCGCCTCGGCCCGTTGAAGCGCGAGCTCTTTGTCACCCAGATGGAAAAGGACGTTGCGTTTTTAACGAGGATGAACATTATGGACTATAGCCTCCTCGTCGGCTATCACGACCTCGTCAAGGGCAACGCCGACAACATCCGAGACGCTACGTTGGCCGTTTTCGAGCCGAACGCCGACGCGCTTTTGAGTCGTGGGCATCCGCCGCTGCCTTCCAACGCCTCCGTGAGCGTTGCAGCAGCCGCGTCTGCGACACCAACAGCATCGGCGTCTTTCGGCGGGTCCAGCTCCGCGGCCGCGCGGGACAACCACCTCCGACGCGGGTCAAAGGCGTCCACAATGCGTCGCCTACTGGCCGAGAGCGATCCCGTGCGGTTGGGACCAAGCAGCTCGCGCCTGCCGGAGGACCTACCGCCCGAAAGGCGGTGCTCAGTGTTCTATCGTGACATGGGGGGGTTTCGGGCCACCGGGTTCGACGATGAGGACGGGATGGAGGTGTACTATGTCGGGATTATTGACATTTTCACAAAGTACGATGGGAAGAAGAAGCTAGAGCATGTGCTGAAGAGCATTGGGGCAAATAGCGTGAGTAGTTTTTCGTCTCATTTTCTCCATTCTTGCCTGTGTTGATCCTTTGCGTAATAGAAAAAAATCTCGGCCGTGAAGCCGTCGTTGTACGGGGCGCGGTTCAGCGAGTTTATGAAGGATGCGATCGCGAAGCCGGGCGATCCGCCGGCGTCACCCATATCATCGCCGATCAGCGCGGCATTCCCATCTGTCTAAAAAGAGAAGCTCATTATGCGAACGTGAACGAACCGTTCGACATCTTATTTTTTACTCAGTTTCACCAAATTTCTATGCATGTTAAAACAACACGGACGGTCACACCATTAATACGCATGAACTATGAGCCAACATCTATTATATATTCAGATCTCAACTAGTCGAGTGTCTCTATTACGCAACGTGCGTGTTCTTTACATGAGTAAATATACACCTCAAACTTGATACATTTCGAACATGCGAAAATATTTCGTGGGCGGTTGCCAACAGTTTACGGCTCTTCTCCCCCCTCACCGGTCCGGCCACATGTCCGCGAGCTCGGTCGGCTCCCCTCCCCGACCCTCTTATGCGCGTTCTCCGCCTCCTGCGCCCAGTTGGTCCAAGACGTGATAAAGATTTGCACGAACGAGATGCAGACGAGGCCGAGCGTGAGGCCACTCCAAAGTCCATACAGCTTCCAGCCCAGGTGGAAGCATGCTTATTTGATCGTTAGCATACAGGAGAATCCAGCAACGATTTGACGAACCGTAATAGCCCCACGGGATCCCGATCAAATAGTGACCGCAAAGATTGAGGTAGCCACCGAGGTCTTGGCGACCGATACCACGCAGGACGCCGCCGCTAACGTTGCCGACGGCGTCTGACATTTGGAACACTATCCGTTGCTTCGGTTAAACGTATTGTAATGGCTGAGATGTCGGCAAACTCACGCGCAGCAAGCGGCATAACCTGCGCAGCAAGCCTAGCAACGGCCTCGTTTGTTGTCCAGAAGTAAGCGATCGTATCCATAAACCGCAATAGGAACGCGACGCTCAAAAGCGACAAGACGACGCCTAGCAACAGCGCGGTCCACGCGATCGATTTCGCCTTGTTCGGCGTCCCCGCGCCCAGCGCGTTCCCGATTCTCGCCGTTGTCGCGATCGCGATCCCAAGCGGGATCGTGTACGTCACGCCAGTAATGTTCAACGCGATGGCCTGGGCGGCCAGGTACTCGGGCCCGAGCATGCCGGCGAAGAGCGAGATGGTCTCAAATGACCACCACTCCGAGCAAACCTGCCGTTAATGAATGCATTGCATGCCAAAACCGTAAAAAAAAGAAAGCATAGCAGATGAAACGAGGAATATACCATCAGGACGTCTGGCGTGCCAAGCTTGACGAACAGCCAGACTTGTGGGAAGTCTGTAAGGTCGGTGAGAGAGGGTCCAAGCCAGGCGTCCCCGCCCTCGACGAAGCGGATGTAGAAGTATAGAAGGACGCAGGTGAGGATATAGCTGCAGGAAAGGCCTATCGGCGCGCCGACCGGTCCAACGTTCCACGGGGAGCAAACTGTGCGCAAGATACATCAATACGCGGGCATGAGAGGACCTCTTACCCAACAAATATTGCAACACCGCGTTCGTCGGCGCCACTACCATCAACACCCGCAATGCGGCCGACATGTACCCCTGCGAATTCAGAAACCTTTTAAACCCCTCCGCGACCAACACGAAAGGCAAACTCGGCATCAAATATCTCATGAACGACGCCGACATCCCCGCGATCTCTCGGTCCTGCCCTACGAGCAGCAGCAGCGGCTCCGTGAAGCTCCAGAGAGTAAGGATGGGGAATGACAGGAGGAGCAGGACGAAGATGCCACGGTTCATGTGCCGACCGAGCTGGGTTTTATCAAGCCTGCCGGCAAGATGCTCGCCGTGGGCTTGAGAGCAGAGGGTGTCGAGGCCGCTGGCCATTCCTATCGCGAAGGAAAAGCCTGTTACGCCGGCGTAGAGGACCGCGAGCGCCATGCTGGCCAGAGCGTTTGTTGAATAGCGACCTGCATCAATTAGCGCTCAACACGAGTAACTCCCTCTCGCACACACGCCTCGCCGCCCTAACGAGAAAGCCCCCTCGCGCGATCTCTCCAAATTTGCCGCGTTCAACCTTCCCTCACATGAATCACCATCCACGTACCGACAGCCACAATCGCGGCCAGATTCAGCGACATCTGCAAAAGGTACCCGACGGACACGGGCCACGCCATCGGGATCAGGCTCCCGGCCTCCTGGAGGACGCCTTGGCACGTCAGGATGCTCGAAGGTAGATCCACGAGCGGGGCCTCCGCGCGGCTTGGAGCCGCATCGCGCGTCAAAAGCGGCGCCGTCTCGTCGCCTGAGGACGTGGGGACGATCGGGTGGTCCATTTGGGCCGTTCGGTCTCCGGGGCGCGCTGGGTTTTACGGCCTTGTGTGTGAGGGCTTGGCCACATCATTGACTGAATCACGGGTCAATTAAGAGCGAAGGCTTGTATGTATAACTTGATCATATTAGCCAAAAAAATTTACTTCATAGCACTACAAACTTCATAATCTCTCTTCACAAATTTTACTGGTATAAAAGGCATTAAAGGAACAAAACCCGTTGATTGAAAAAAACAGGAAGATAGTCCGCGCAAATGACATGTTAGCACGCGAGCGGGATAGCCGTCGCCTGTGCATCGCTCAGCCCGAAGCTGGCGAGCCCGAACGCATTCTGGACCGTCGCTAGCATCGAGAAGTGGTCGTACTGGGCATCGTCCCTTAAGCCCTGACCTTTGATGCCGGCGCCGAGAAGGATGCCGTCTGTTTCAAAAGGTGAATGAGAAGGTTAACATGTAGTATTGTAACCGATCGACTCACATATGGCGTTCCCAGGAGCCCGTTGTTTGTCCTCGTCGAACGTGACAAAGAAAAGGGTGTTGGCATAGGCGGGGTCTTTCAGCTTCGGGTCAAGGAAGTTCTGGAGCCACGCCGACGCGGTCGGGATGTCACTATTGTGCCCGTCGTTGATCATGTTGGGGGTGAAAAACATGTCTGTGCCGTTGTAATCAGCGAACAAGATGCCGCTGGTGATAAGAAAAATTAAAACTCACAGTTGGCTAAGTTCCCGTTCGCAGCGTCCTGGTTAAGCTGGTCGGCGTTGACGATGTTGGCGCACCTCGTCGCATTCTGCGTGATGCTGGTAAAAGAGAGGAAGGGGACGTGCTTGCGGCGGTACACGCCGCCGTCGGCGCCGTCTGCGGTGTAGCAACCGCCGGGAAAGTTCTGCATTGACAAGGTAGAGGATTGAGAGTTGATTTTCAGTAATGCAAGCTTGCAGATACAGGAGGTTATAGTCACGCTTGACTGACCTCTGCATAGCCCTTCCATGTCAAGCCTTGCGCCTCAAGTGAGTCCGCAATATTGGGCTGGGCAAGGTCCACGTTCAAATCGGTGTCGATCCCAAAGAAGCTCCCAGCCACCCTTTTAAGAAAAAACAAGAAATTTAATGGTGTTAAAAGTCCATCAGATAACAAGCCACCGCAACGCAGCCCACTGCTTGCCATGGGCCTGCCGTGCCCGCCGTCACCTCCCAGCAAAATTAACTAACTCACATCGCGATATAATTCGGCTGGCTCGGATGCGTAACGCCATGCATTCCCGTCAGCAGATACCCCTGTGGCGGCAGCGTCGTCCCCATGTAAGGGTCTTGCATCACGTCGATGTAATTCTCGTTCTCGAGGATGATGTACATGACGCTCTTGAAGTTCCGGCACGTCGGGGCTGCAATGGCACCCAAAGCAGAGGCCGCGACGACGGCGGCGACGGACGCGAGGGAGGGCTTCATCGCTCGGGGTGTGTGATTGAGGTGTGGAGTCGGGGTTCAAGGGCAGGAGGCGTCTTTTTATAGATGTTGACTGGGCGCATTACGCGACGAAATGAGTGATCTTCCATTTCACGCCGTGCCGGCGGCGCGCTGCGACGTCGCCTGGGCCGTTGCTCGTCGCGATGCAAAAACATATACGCGCTAGCAGCCACAGCTTATCAGCAAGACGTGCTCGTTTGCGTTTGGCATTTAAAGTGGTGACCGCCACATTTGTTATCCTGCGTGCTGCACTAGCTGTAATTTACTTTTCTTAACGGGATAACTCGTTAGTTTTCCTAACGGGAAAACTCGCCATTGGTTGCCCGCGGCGTCCGCGTCATTATGTCCGCTGTCTCGACGGCAGCCGGCACTCGGCCGGCATTATCTCCACCTAACACTATGCATTCATGGTTAGAGGGAAAGTATTTTGTGTGCTTTTTCTAGGCCCCTCGCTGCTGCCTCATCTGTCCAACTTAACCTTATCACAATCTCCACATATCGCCACCAGCTCAAGCATGCGCAGTGCCACGCGGGCAGTTAAACCACTGAAAGCGAACGCTGTTGTCATTAGCTGCACACCGCGTGAATGAGCGTCAACCAGAGGATTAGATGAACTGTTGAGCTGACAGCCTGTGGCATACCATATGCCATCATGGACTGAGAAATGGTCGCAGGGATGCCGCCAGTCCCTCCCTCATATGGCCGCCGCCTGCCGGCCGCCGTTCGCTTTGGCTCAAACCTAGTGTATTGAGATATATTGTTTGTGTAAAATTCATCTATCACTGCAGCGTACAAAAAGACAAGAGGCCACAACGTCATTCAAAAGCTTCATGAATCGACTAGACGACCGTCGGGCAGACAAACCCCTGAAAGCGGTCACCGCAGTACCAGGTGACGTTGGTCAGCTTGTAGTTGTTGCCCTGATCCCAGATCTACAAGTAAATGTTAAAAAAATTCACAACGCGAAGAGGACGAGATGCAAATAATTGCACGTTACCCTGGGCCCGTTGTTGTACGCCACGAACGCGGCAAACTCGTACTCGACCGTGGGCTCTGGGCTGTTGTGGTAGCCCCTCTCGATGACAGTGGACCACAGCTCCAGGCCTTCTTGCGGCAGCGTCGAGACGTACGAGGCGGGAGCCTCGTAGTACGACGCCCAGGAATCGTTCGTGTAGCGGACGCCAACCGACTGCACGGGGTGTAGCAAGAATATGAAGCCAGGAAAAATGGGTAGATCAGTCACGACCGCTTGCCGGACCGGAGAGAACGCAACCCACACATACCTTCACGTAGGCGTCGTTCCTGACGGCGTAGCTGACGGTGACGTTGGACTGGTAGGCGACGAAGCCGTCGGAGTTGCCCATGACGCCGTGCTTCCTGTGCTCGGTCGAGAGGACCTTGACCGCAGGGGCCGTCGACGCCGAAGGGACGGCGACGGAGGCCGGGACGAGAGCGAGGGAGGCAATCGCGACGAGGGTCTGGATGAGGTTCATGACGAAGATGTCGATGATGATGTTTTGAGAGGGCAGTTGACGGGGCGGGGTTCTTTATAGCATCCAGAAGACGCCTTTTCGCGTTTGCTGCCTGTAAAGCCCTGTGGAACCATCTCGGCGGAGGTGTATGCGCATTCGAAAGCCCAAGTCAACTGGGCTACGGGAACATGTGCAATGAATGAATGACATTGACAAGTTTGGGTTCGCACACTTTTTCTCTAATGCGTCCACCCAACGCGATTGCCCGCCTGGCGTCGCGACCGTGGCCACGCGCCCTGGGTGTCCGGCGCTCGTTCAATAGCGGCGCATCGGATCCGCGGAACCCACCAGATCGGCGGCCGAAGCCCTCCCCTAACGCGAAGCAGGCGCCCCGGCCCCGGACGCATCCGAACTCTGCGCTCGCGAATCCTGTCGCGGCAACCGACAGGAATCAGGCTGTACGACGGCCTCAAATGTCCAGGCCTGCCACGGCCCCCCCTTCCCGCCCGACGCGGCACACCCCGTCGCGACCAGCGCCAGGCACGTCTGACTCCACCTCCTTCCGCCCACGCGGCGTCAGGATGTCGGACGCGCTCGATCGCGTCATGGGCGCCGAGTTGTTGGATTCTGCACGCGCGAAGGGTGGTCCCGCGCCGTCGGTCGCGGACGTCGAGCGCGCCGTTGAAAACATCTTGCCGGGTGCGAAGCGGATCCGTGACGGGCCGGGGGGCAAGCCGTACGAGGCCGCTCCGCTGACCGTGGGCGATTTGGTGGAGGTGCGGCGGGGGCCGCGGGTGGAACTGGGCGTGATTGTGCGGGTGCCGCAGGCGGACAGCGAAGACCCCGCCGCGAGGAGGTATATGACCATCAACGGGGACGGGCACACGATGCTGCATTTTGGACAGGACGTGTTGTTCCAGGCGTGTGGGTGGGCGTTCTCGCAGGAGGTCGCGGAGGCGGCGGCGACGGAGCGGAGAAATCACCGCATTGTGGGGCTTTCGGCCGAGGCGGAGGAGATTATGAAGGTATTGCCGCATTGTTTTGGCAGATTTGTTTTAACGTACCCTATTGCTGGTGGTAGGCGGAGAAATTGGATCAGTCTCTTATTCAAAGCTTGGTCAAGTTCCGCGAACAGACCGAGAAGCTGTCGTACGACCAGAAGCAGCGCCTCGGGAAGGTTTACAACCAGTTTCACCTCATTGAGAACGTTGAGTCTGTGACTGTGAACGACGTCGCGCGTTGGAGCTTTGCAACCGCCGCCGACGGCAGCTCGCGGGAGCCGACGCACGCGGAATGCTACGCGGCCTTTGCCCACCTCGCCAAAAGCTCCCGGGAGTTTACGACCGACGCCGACGCCGAGGAGATTCGGCGAACGCGCAGCTTCAACGTTCGCTCGGCCGACGAAATCGTTCGCCTTATGTTCCTCGAGAACGAGATGAGGCCAGCGACCACTGCCAGGCCCGGTGAAGAGAAGACAGACCAGCCCAGTGCGGCACTCAAGTCGTTCCTGACCAGGGCGACGCAACGGATCGAGTGGGCTAAGTCCTTGCCTATGTACGCAGACCCAACCAAGCCCAGTACTTTTACTGTACCGCCGCCACCCGAGTTGGAGTTCACGTTGCAAGACCTGGACTTTATCGCCGCGATCAAGGAGTACACCTTCGCAAACTCGTCTAAGTTGCCGAACCCGTACGCCTTCTTTGTGAACCGCGCTATCATGTCTCAGCTGCCGGGCTACAACACTTCGGGCAGGCTACCGCCAGGCCCAAGTGCGGGCCAGCGGGGTCTGGATGGGGTCAGGCTGTTAAAGGATCTTGGCGTCTGGCAGCCGTACGAGAACATAACTATCCCGGCCATGCTGAAGAAAGGCCACATCGTCGGCGTTGAGGGACTTGAGGGTCACGACACGTCGCCTTGGGCCGAGGACCTCGCGGCTGACTCTTTAGTCTGGGGTGATCGCCTCATCGCGGTCCCAGACTTCCACAATGTTTTTTTTTTATTTATTAGTCTAGTAATGTGTTATTTTTTTTTTTAGTTGTTGGAATCTGGTGTTGTTTTTAAGAGTAAGGTGGTATCCACAGGGATCCTCACGGTACGGGTG
>JADGJL010000130.1:0-30955 GCA_027600665.1 Irineochytrium annulatum | reverse complement strand
GCAGCTGAGAGCCACAGAAGCCCGGGCGGTCAAGGCCGAGGTCAAGGAATATGCGGCCAAGGACGCAGTCACCGAGCTGTGGCGGAGGCTGATGATTAGCGATGACGCCCTAAAGACCACCGCCGAGGTTAATTCACGACTGAACGCGCAGCTGAGAGCCACAGAAGCCCGGGCGGTCAAGGCCGAGGTCAAGGAATATGCGGCCAAGGACGCAGTCACCGAGCTCTGGCGGAGGTTGATGATTAGCGATGACGTCCTAAAGACCACCGCCGAGGTTAATTCACGACTGACCGCGCAGCTGAGCGCCACACAAGCCCGGGCGGTCGAGGCTGAGGTCAAGGAGTGTGCGGCCAAGGACGCAGTCTCCAAGCTCTGGCGGAGGCTGATGATTCGCGATGAGGCCCTTAAGACCTCAGTGGAGGTGTTTGATATGTCCGAGGCGCGTCGGCTCCAAGCCGAAGCGGACAAGGGAGTGCTAAGATCCCGGCTCCAGTTCGTTTGTAACGAGCTAGCGACCGCGGTCGCCGAGCGCGACGATCTTCGTTGCCAACTCACGGCCCTGACCGCCCCGCCCCGTTATCCTGTCGTCCCAGCGCTGCCCGGGCCACCTGTCAACTGCCTGCCGCTCGCGCCGGTGCACGCACCGGCTTCCGTGGACCTTCCCCTACCTCCCGCCGCAGCCGTCCCGTGCGCGACGACGCCCGACGATGACGCCTCAGACGCGAAACTCGACTTCTATGAAATCACTGCCCGGAAGGCCGTTCGCTACGCAGTGAGGAACTGCCCCGAGCTTGAGGCTTTCCAGATCCATCGTGTCGTCGGGTTCGGGGCAAATGGCGTGGTTCTTGGAGCTCTTTTCGGTCCGCAACCTGTTGCCATCAAGATCACCTACAAGCGGCAAGGCGGATTAGCGACCCCGCGAGAGATCGTCATCTTGCGCTACCTTGCCCGCACTGCCCCGCATGCTAACGTCTTGAAACACCTGGCCGATTGGGAGGACAGCCGCCACCACTACCTTGTCACAAGGCTCTACTCTAGCAGCCCCCCTCCAAGGGCTGTTCAGCTGGACGCGCTTGAATTTGAGAATCCGCACAACGGAGCTACCCATCGCCTTGAGGTCGTGGAGGGAGCCTCCGATCTTCGCACATGGCTCATCAGCCAGTCCCAGCGACCCTCCAACCCCGCCAATCGCATCACTCTCCCCCACCTCGACCAACCCACCAACCCCCCACCCTTGGTCAGTGCTCGGGCCATCTTCGCGAACATCGCCCAGGCGGTGCACCACCTCCATCGGCATGGCCTTGTACACCTCGATATTAAGCCGGAAAATGTGCTCGTCGCCGGCTCCGACGTGGTCCTAGCGGACCTAGGAGCTGCTGCGCTAGCGTCGTGCGCAGTTAGCTGGTATGGGACAACAATGTACACCCCGCCCGAGCTTCTCGTGAACCTTTCCGAGTACCGCGCACGCAATGGGATTGCCGCAAGCACAAGCTACACAACCGTCGACCCCCGACCGGCGGACGTCTTCGCGTTGGGGCTGCTTCTCAATGCTGTGATTCATGGACCGGGTATATTCCCAAAAGCTGTTGGCACTTCCGTTTTAGGCGGGCAAAGTCTTGGCGCTGGGACGGGCACCTACCCGCTGGGGAACGTGCGGCCGGACCTTGGCGGGCTAGGTTTGCACCTGCTCACTTGGATGACAATGGTCCGCCCGGAGGACCGGGCGACGATGGACGACGTGATGGCCCACCCGTGGGTGATGGGTGCGTCTTTAGGGGCGTTCTGATCAGAACAAGCTGCGCAATCATTACTCATGTCCCGTCATCTGCTGCTTCGTCGTTGTCCTGCCCGCAAACTGTATCACCACCCTTTACACCCGCTACCGAAGCTACCCGACCTACCTCTCCACCACGGCTAGCTCAGCAATCTCTCGTAGGGCGACCCTGACCCGTCGCTGACTGACGGACGGTCCAACTTAAATTTTCTCATGTTAAGGACATTTCGGTCATTGTTTCATAAAACGACCGTTTCTTACGGCATAATGAATCCGTACTTTTGGCTCATGTCTTTATTAAACTAGAGTTTCTTTTGTTCTAAATGCTCAATAGTTAAGGACAATTAAACGACTAGCAGGATTATTGCTTGTGTAGCCAACGTCAAATACGACGTTTTCGCTCCGCTCCATCGCCACCTTGCATCTCATCGCTGCGCCAATGTCCGACGCCGTTGCTCCCGCGAACCTCACCAAGGTGCGGACGAGTCCTCATCCTGATGGGAGCCGGTTTGAGGGGGGAATTAGCGGGGGGTTTGACGCGGCCGTCGGGTTGGGCGCAAGCATAAGGAAGTTGGGTCCTGGATGCGTCGGGCATTGCTGGAAGTTCGATGCCGGCGCGGCCGTCTTGATCATTTATCATGTTGACGGCACTGGAAGGAATCTCATCGCGGCGGCAGTTGTGGCCTCGCGTGGTCTGGAGGCTGGATGACGTGTGGCGCGGAACTTGGCATTCATCCATTCCGGATATTTTGCATACATCTTTGCGGACTGCAGTTGAACCTGATGTTAATATTCTAGGAGGAGGTGAAGCCCACCAAGGCCAAGCTCTTCTCCACGTTCGAGGAGTTCTACCCATTCTACATCGGCGAGCACCAGGACAGCGTCTGCCGTCGCCTGCATGTCGTCGGGACGACCCTCGTTGTGGCCGTCGCCGCAAAGGCCGTTTTGGAGAGACGCCCGGCTAATTTGGCACTCGTCCCTGTTGTTGGGTAATGCCTCCAACGAACGGCGTTGCCTGCTAACTCGGGTTAAATGATAGGTATACCTTCGCGTGGATCGGCCACTTCTTCTTCGGTACGTCGTCGAGATTAGTTATTACATCGTTTCTCACGTATCCTTGCAGAGAAGAACCGCCCAGCGACGTTCACGTACCCGATTTACTCTTTGATGGGTGACTTCAGGATGTGGTTCGAGATCGTTACGGGGAAGCGCGCTTTTTGAAGCAGCCAAATATTTTCGTTCATCATTATCATTCTCCCCTCATATTGTATTGGCATCAGCTCCTCCTGGCGTTTTCCCACCATGTTCCACCACTCAGTACAAAGAAGTTAGGAAAATAAACTCTCATGACAAAGGAATTGCATGGTGAAAGTCCACAATAGCCAGCTTTTTAATCTTTTTTTTCTATTTTCCCTTCAACGCAATACTCTCTTGCAGCAACGCTAACTCAATTTTGAAAAAACCCGCCGTCACGAAGGAAAAAAAGAGGAGAAATGCTGAAGATACAATAATGCGGACGAAAATCCTAATCCGTGCTCATAAAAACAAATACATTACATATGAAGGCCCGCCCCCCATCACAGTAGAAGACCCTAAGATGTGGCCAAATTACCCTGTGCCCGGCTAGAATGGCTCAACGTGAAGGCTCAGCGAGTGGCCGAGTGAAGCGAAGATCTGCCGGCACTTTGCAAAGTGCGACTTGATGCTCTCGTGACAATCAGGCTTGTTCTCGCTGGTATAATCTGTCACCTAAGCGAAGAACGGCTAAGTACATGGCCAATCGAATTCATTAACCAAACAATCACAATTCACCGCTATCATAGTATTACGCTGCGCGCTCCTCGTTTCATCCACATACATCACGTTCAAATTCCCATAGTGCGTCGGGTAGCCCAGCGCTTTGCCTATCAGCTGCTCGGGCACCCGCTGGTCCGTCGGCGTCATGAACGCCTGCCTCACGACCCCGTAGTTTGCGTGTTTCGTGTTCGCGAGCACCCACGCGCCCTGGAAGCCGGGGTGCACGGGGTTCGAGGTCTTCATGGCATGCTCGATGTGGTAGAGCTCATAGCCATGAGGTGTTAAGTCCGGCATTACGGGGCGGACAACCTGCGCGAGACCGCGTTACCCCAGTCCACGCGCGCCAAAGAAAACACAACGCCGAGGCCAAGACTACCTTTTCGATCAAATTCGGGATGAACCCGGCCTCCGGTGAGTCGGGCGCTGCGTTGTACGCGAAGAGGACGCAGGGCTTCATCTGGTATAGCAGCAGAAGGAACTCGCCCGAGTGCAGGACTTTACCCCACTCGAGCGTTGTGCTGGTGACATACTGCCATTCGAGAGCTGAAGATCAAAGCCGTTAATTTCACAACTCGCAACTGCCACCTGGGCCACCGCGCGGCGTGAAAATGGCGAAAGCAAAGTAGCTTACCCGAGAAGGCCTCATAAAGCTTCCGTTGCTCCATCCCAGGCACCCGTGATCGTTCCGTCGCCGTCGCTCAGGCCAAGGATCTTTTCGCATCTTTGACAGGTCGTCGTCTTGCTCGTTTCCAAGTTTCGCTCAAAGGTTTGGGGTCGCGTTCCTGATTTTGGGCAAGTGTGAGGACGAAGTATTTATCACTCGAGCATCAAAATTTCCGCCTCAACGATAGCATCAATACTGGCTTGCAGCTCATTAAATAGCAACTTGTATTGTTATTACTGCGCGGCGACGTCAGAAGTTCGCGAGGCTGGAGTCACACTGGACGTTGCTGAGGAAGAGACCCGATAACCGGATGGGAAGGTGGCAGGTTTCTCCATGAAACTGAGAAATCACCATCCCCTACATAACGAGGACCTTTCTGGTTGTGAGCTTCTTCGCCGCTTTTTGAGCCATGAAGCTCTCGATCGTCTCCCTGGCCTTCGCGGCCTTCGCCTGCGTCGCCCGCGCGGCTCCTTCCGTCGCTGATGAGGCCGTGTTTGCGCTCGTCGACATGGACGTGATCACCGAGGAGGCCGTCGCGGCGGCGATGCTCGTCAATGCCCTCGAGATGGACGACGAGAGGAAGTACCACGATCGCGTGAAGCATCACAAGTTGAAGGAGGGGACGAAGATCAAGAAGCATGGGAAGAAGATCGGGAAGCACGGGAAGAAGGCCGAGATCAAGCATGAAAAGGTGAAGGCCGCCACGAAGAAGGGATGCCATGCCGACTTCGTCACCAAGTCGACTACCCCGAGCGACAGGGATGACTCTGCGCCTTGGACAACGTATGAGCATAAGAGCATAAAAAATCAGAGGATCCGGATCAAGGAGGATGTCGCTCTCTGCGATCCTGATGTCCGCCAGATTGTCGGTTACCTGGATGTGTTTGTCGGTGACTCCATCGAGTCCGCTCGCTCCTTCTTCTTCTGGTTTTTCGAGTCCCGTAGTAACCCTGCCGAGGATCCCTTGGTAAGATGCTTTGCTAGGTATAGGAAATAGATCCTAAACTTTGCGACTAGGTTCTATGGCTGAACGGCGGCCCCGGCTGCTCATCCTTCACGGGACTCCTTATGGAGCTTGGCCCCTGCCAAGTCAATGAGGGCGGTAACAGCACCTCCCTTAACCCGGAATCCTGGAACACGGAGGCCAACATCCTCTTCCTCGACCAGCCCACCAACGTCGGTTTTTCCTACTCGAACACGGAGGGCGACATGACCTGGTCCACCGCCGAGGCCGCGAAGGACGTGTTCGCCCTGCTCCAGCTCTTCCTCTCGGTGAACCCGGACCTCGCGGAGAACGACTTCATCATCACGGGCGAGAGTTACGCCGGCCACTACATCCCCGCTATCGCTACCGAGGTCTTAGACGGCAACGAGCTTGCCAAGGACCCGGAGAGCGGGCTGTTGCCCATTAACATGGTCTCCATCGCCATCGGGAACGGGATCACGGACCCTGCGGTGCAGTACGAGTATTACTCCAAGTTCGCGTGCGGGAACTCGTACGGGCCGATCTTTGAGCAAGAGGAGTGTGATGAGCTTGACAAAAAGTTCCCGTTCTGCAAAAGTCTCATCGAAGCTTGTGGGAGCTACGACTCGGCCTTCGTGTGCGCGCCCGCGACCATGTACTGCCAGAGTGTCCTCAGGGGGCCGTTTGAGAAGACGGGCCTGAATGTTTACGATATTAGGAAGAAGGTGCGTACTCCTCCACGAAATACTTTTTGCCCTTCGCTAACGAGATATGTGATTCGGCAGTGTGATCCCTCTAACCCGCTCTGCTACCCAATCCTGAACGACATCGAGACCTACCTGAACCTGCCGGAGACCCAGTTCGAGCTCGGCGTCGACCGCGTCTTCCAGAGCTGTAACATGGACGTCGGGCTCCGATTCCAAATCACGGGTGATGGCGTTCGCAACTTCCAGCCACACGTCGCGCGTCTTCTGGGAGAGGGCGTTTCCGTCCTCATTTATGCCGGCGATGCCGATTTCGCCGTACGCTTCATATGATTATAACCACTGAGCAAACCATATGCTAACTGATGAATATTTAGTGCAACTGGATGGGCAACCAAGCCTGGTCCCTCGAGATGGAGTGGCACGGCAAAGAGGGATTTAATGACGCCGATGAGTTCAAGTGGGTCAGCGAGAGGACCGGCAGGGACCTCGGCACGTTCCGGATGCATAAAGGGCTCGCTTTCCTCCGCGTCTTTGAGGCCGGCCACATGGGTAAGTTGCTTCTTTTTCGGCAATGCTTTCCGAATTTTGGGCTGGGCACTAATGTTTTGCTCCATTTCTAGTCCCTTACGACCAACCCGAGCACAGCAATGAGTTCCTGAACGCGTGGCTCGGCTGGGTCGGCTCGAAGGGCAAGCGTGCGATTAAGAAGCCGAAGATGATTAAGATTTAAATTGACCAGTTTGACCAACTTCTATTGTTCTTTGTTCAGTAATCCTCATACCATTTGGTGTTTGCCCCTTGCGCGTCCTTTCATAAAGACAATTCAGTTTCTGTAGAAGACCCTTTGACGCTGCCGTGTTTGCAAACGAGACGTGTGGCTAGATATGCGTCTTATCGTGTTCCTGGCGGTCTCTTGTCTCGCTGAATACAAGCCCTGGTTCACCTCAGTTTCAGATATATGTATTGTCAAAGTTCTTCTGACTCTTATGACGGCCCCAGTCGTCCTGCCGCTGGCCGCCGAATGCACCACCGGGAGGACCCCAGACGACGACGCAGCGTTCGACCAGGCCGAGCTTGTCCGGAGGGCACGTTCGTTGCTGAACCGGAGCGGATACCTGCTGGATTCGCTTGAAGCTATCACTCGTCGAACGACGCCATCCCTGCCAAAACATCAGGCCCACGTCTCGCCTAGCACGACGGCTTTCACCAAGCTCATATCGACAGTGAAAGCCGAGAAGCGCTTTCTTGAGAAGGTATGCATGTGCTGTGGAGCTAAGCAGTCCCTGCTCTCGACTCTTATCGTTTGCGATGTAGCTCGTTCAAAAACCGGAAACCATCAAGGCCTGCCATGTCGAATGCAGCAACCTGACCTTCCTCGACGCCGTCCTAACCATCATCATGTCCACCAGCTCTCCGTTGTCGACCCCGAATTTGAAGCCACGAAAGACGCCGAGCCATTCCAGCGCACTCAGCGACAACATCGGGAGCGTGCTGGCCGTCTTCAAGGCATTCTCGTACTCTCTCCCGGGTCGGGGCGCGAAGACGGTACGCGTGGACGTTGTGATGAGGGGTGGGGTGAAGTGGGTGAAGGTCAAGGCGGGGAAAATGAATGGCGTGGGGGTGGAGTTGGATGACGGCGATGACGAATCGGACGATGAGCAGAACAGCGATGAGGACAATGAGGACGAAGGCGTTGCTCGTCCGCAGCAGCCGCCGGTCGATGATGCATCGGTGGCACCGCTGATAAGCGGAATGACGACGCTCGAGATCGACGGCATACCAATACTCAGGCAGGCGAGGCAGCTCCTTATTGCGGCCGAGCAAAATCCGGTGCATTTCCGGACGCCAGAGGTTACTTTTGTCTTCGTCCGCGGCGAGGATGGGGCCGAGGAGCCTGTGGATGAGAGGATCCTGGACGCGTTGAGGGCAATGGGGGTCACTATTGAGGTGTTTGAGCGGGGGTCGAGGTCGGTTTGGGGGCCTGGGACGGACGACGAGGGGAAGTGCGATGATTGGGAAGCTGGGGACTCTGTCGGAGATGATGTTGGGGGCTTTTACGACCCGGATTCACTGCTTACCTCGACGTTAAATCTGGATGTTACGGCCATGATATCTCTCGTTACCGACATGACCAATTGCTTCCATAGCGTGCCGAAGACCGCCCTGGACATACCTGCTCTCAAACTTCAGGTCTGTACTCTTTTAAGTACGATGAGATTTTTCAGAGCGTAATCCGAAAATTGCAGGCGGAGCAAGAAGAGACCAGCCCCCTGCTTCCGCAACTCATAAGCGTCTTGCGCCCGCCCCGTGAGTTAGTGACCACATTTACGGCGCTTTCGAAGATGGCCGATATAGTAAAGGTGGTTGGTGGTCCGCGAGAGAAACTTCGGGCCATCAGCCTATTCGATCCAGCGTCGGTGGACTTGGTGGAGGGCTGTCTTGCGGTGCTGGACCAACTCGGCGACGGATCGGACGTGAAGAAGGAGGACCGGGAGTGGGTACTCGGACCACTGGCGCCGCTTCGCGGGAGGGTGAGAGTGATCCCAGATGATCCGTCGGCGCGGTTCCTGGCGCTGATGAGCCAAACGGAGTTGAAGGCGACTACCGTAAGCGACGCATCGAAGAAGAAAAAGGCCAAAGCGGCGGGCGAGCGGGCGGGCGAGAGTTTTCAGATGGCCCCGATGCAGATCAACATCTTCGGCACCGGGGACAAAAAGAAGTACACGACCGTGACTGCCAACGGCGGGCTTTTGCGCTCTCTTAACGAGAACGGCATCATCGGGCATGGAGTGTATATTCACGATCCGAGATCGTTGGTGGAAAGCCGGCAATGGAGAAAAAAGGAGAAGAACGTGGCGGGCAGTGCAGCTTAAAGACAGAGACTGTTTTATTAGCTCGTTAATTTTGGCTTTTTTTAAAAGTAAACATGTATTTATAACTGTTCAAAGCCAAAGATTAGTAAGTTTGACGGCCTACAAATCGTTGGTTCAAAACATCTATCCAGGCGGTCCTTTCCAGCAACCCCGATCCCTCTCCTTTGGACAATGTCCCAGGATGTCGCCGACGTGGGCGCCGAGATGAAGAACATCAAAAAGGAGCTCAAAGACTGGGAGCGATCCTTCACGGCCCGCGAGGGGCGGAAGCCGGACAGGAAGGACATCGCCGCAGACCCGGACATCAACCGCCGCTACAAGGCATACGGCAAGCTCAAGGCCACCGTCGAAGGACGCGAGGCCCCAGTCTCGCTCCGCAACCCGACCTCACCCCCCGGATCCGGCCGAGCCACCGCAGGAGATATCGGCGAGCCCTCGTCCGATCGCGCGACGAGCGCCAGGGCCGCAGAGAATGAGTCGCCGCGGAGAAGGTCGACGGTGCACACGTCCGCCCACGCGGATGCGGGCAAGAAGAGGTCCAGCAAGCGACGAGAAAAGGAGGAGGAGGACGTCGATGACGACGATGAGGCCGGGGCGAGGACGGCGCGTAACTCGTCGTCGTCGTCATCCGGCGGCGCTGTGATCCCGGACTCGAAGGTCAGCAGACCGCGTCCGCCGGCCGTCGCGGGTGTGCAGCAGAGGAGGGGCGTAAGGACCTCGACAACGCATACGGGAAGGGCGTCGGAGTCCTCGAGGTCCGTCTCCGGACCGGCCGTGGCCGTGACAGCACCCGCGGAGAGGACGAATGCTGTTAGGGGCGACGTGTTGGCGGATCCGGCCGCACACAACCCTACGCCGCCACCGGCCCAGCCGACCCAGCCCGGGGCGACGACCGTGAAGGCGAACTACTTGTCTAAGGACGCGTTGTATGCAAGCACGTCGCAGGTCGCGCAGCAACAGCAGCAAGAGGATCCGTCGTTGAGCATTGGGGCGTTCTCGATGGCCCAGGAGAGGCAGAGGCCATGGGGCGCGGGAGCCGCTTTGCCAGATAATTTCAAGCTGAGGAAGTCGACCATTGCTTCGGGGCCGATGCCGACGGACGAGGAGCTGAAGGCCGTGCAGGCAAAAAAGTTGGAGGAGGAGAGAAGCAGTAGCAGCAAGAACTACGGCTCTTTGGGTTAGTCCGCGGTGTATCTCTTTCTTTTGTTTCCTTTACGCCAAGTCCTAATGCAATGCGCACGTAGACTCTTTTTCCAGGCCGTACAGCCCCGGCAACGCCTTCTACTCCTTTGACGATGGTCCCGTCGACCCCTTCCGCGCCGACTTCGGCCGATCGTCCGCCAGCACCCTCCTCACCTCCACCCACGTTACCAGCCCTCTTTCTCCCTCGCACGGCGGCGGCGAGTACAAGGACTTCATGCAACGCCGTAACCTCATCGCGGATCCCTCGTCCACGCCGCCTTCCTTGGCTAGCCCTCTCTCCTCAT
The DNA here is from genome assembly GCA_027600665.1 of Irineochytrium annulatum. Lineage (NCBI taxonomy): Eukaryota > Fungi > Chytridiomycota > Chytridiomycetes > Chytridiales > Chytridiaceae > Irineochytrium > Irineochytrium annulatum. Next base: position 20,689 of record JADGJL010000130.1, on the reverse strand, counting down.
CCCCGACCCGACCCGTCGCAGGCAGCCCAGCGACGGCCTCGGGTCTCGTCAGCGCCATCGCTGTTGCCATGACCTCTGCCGGAAAGATCCCGAACAGCGGGTCGATGGGACAACTGCCTCTGCCATCTCCACCGCGAAAGATCGATTTGTCGGCATTTGCAAAGCCGTACGACCCAACCGAGGGCGAGGACGACGAGCTGGAGGTCCGTCCCGAGCCCGCTAAGCCGTCCGCCGCGCGCAGGCTAGCCGTCAAGGATGATTCTGATGAAGACGACGACGACGACGACGACGATGGACCAGTGACGCGTGGCGGCGCGGACGGCCGTGCGCTCGGCGACGAGGAGCCCGAGTTCAGCTCGACGCTCGTGACGAACCCGGTTGGTTCCCCACCACCTAAGACGAAGAAAGTTCGGAAGAACCGTTTGGGTGACGACGAGGACGCGATCGCGGATGCGGACGCCGACGCCGACGCGGATGAGGGCGCGAACGCCGTTACGCCGCTGGCAGGCCCCGCGCCGCTGGAAGAGCTTGTGACGATGGTTGGGCAGGAGGAGGACGACAAGGAGAAGAGCAACGGAAACGAAATCCAGCTCGACTCGAGCGTGAAACCGACTGATATGCTCGTGGTCATGGTGCACGCGCGAGTGCCACAGGATCAGATCCTGAGGTGTAAGCTGTACAGGAAGAAGAACCTGCTCGAGAAATCGTATCCGTCTTTCTTCTTGTACAACGAGGCAAATGATAGGTTTCTGCTCGCGGCGAGGAAGAGGAAGAAGAGCAAGAGCGTCAACTACCTGATCTCGACGTCCCAGGAGGATTTAACGAAGGAGGGGAGCCATTACGCTGCGAAGCTGAGGGCGAATTATCAGAGGACCGTGTTTACGCTCTTCGATGCGAGGACGTACAACAAGAATGAGAAGGATAAGGGTCTGAAGGAGCTTGCTGCTATCACCTACGTATGTTGTTATGCAATTTCGCATCTCGAGAATTCATATTGACGTTGTACTGTGTTTAGAGCAAAACCGTGCTCCCTAGGGAGATGTCAGTCGCCATTCCGTCATTGAATGTCACCGAGGAGCTGGTAAGATACCAGACCAATAACGGAGTGGTGATGATGAACTGACTGGTCGTCCACTTTCGTAACGCACAGGAGAACCTGACGACCGACATCATGACGGACGTCAAGAACCAAAACACGGACAAGTTGCTGTTCCTCGGCAACAAGCCGCCGAGGTGGAACGAAACGACCCAGTCCCACTGCCTGAACTTTGGCGGCCGTGTCACGCAGCCGAGCATCAAGAATTTCCAGCTCATTGTTGGCAAAAACGGTACGTGTCGCGGTTTTTGGCGCAGTGTATTTTGTAGTGATTTTCTGGGTTACTTACATTGCATCACAGACTCCTACATTATCATGCAGTTCGGCCGATGTGGCCCCGACTACTTCACGCTGGACGTCAGGTACCCGATGACGCCGCTGGAGGCCTTCGCGATCGCCCTAACGACGTTCGACGCCTACGATTCGGCGTAAAAGCGCCCTTTTTTGTCGCGCGTCGTGTCCACATATTTTTTTGCCTCACGTCATCGACGAAGAGCTCGCTTTCTACCCTGCTTCAGGTTTCCTTCTGTATGTTCCACATGATAGATCTACAAATGAATTGCAGCATTGGGGAGTCTGAAGTACTATTCGCCTTCGCCACTCCATAGATTTCGTCAATAAACTGCATTAGTACACTTGTGTCGTAAAAGCTCTGGTGTCTGGTAATTCCAGACGAACAACTTGCAATCCTTTGTCAAGTGCAAAAGACTGGACTATCGGAAAATGCTTATCTTGTCATCCTCCCTTAAACTACTTTTGACACATCGCAAGGTCCGTATTCGTGCTTGAGGATGGAGACATAGTTCTTGTCTGGTAGATCCTTCATAAGCTTGACTTGGACCAGGGCCAAGATAAGGCTGTCCTGGTATATCCCCGCTTCCCTTGCGAAGCAAATCCTTATCGTTTCTTCGTTCAAGGGTCTTGCCGACAACGTGGTTTCGCTCACGCCCGCACAAAATGCTCGTACTCATATGGCCGTCTGTCCTAACGCAATCGCTGCAACCCATGGGGCGTTTTCGGGAGAGATAGGAATAGGCAGCGTCGGGTTTAAATCACTTTGATTCCGCTTGAGAGTCGAAGGGAGTTCTTATACTCGGTATCGAGCCAAAGTTGGAGGTCCAAGTCCGTAGTGCCGGTGAAAGGCTTTGGCAAATTGGTGTGGAGGAACTCGAGGTATCGTCAGACATAACGTGTTGTGTCGCGTCCTCGGCGTCGTAGCCTCCAAAGCTCCACAGCTAGAACAGGTAAGCCTATCTTAACTCAGAGCCGGGCACTAAGCCGGGTGACACGCAAGGTGTTACACGTCGTGCACGCGTTCTAAGGCACACGGTGCAAGACCATAGGGGAAGGGTCGCTACTCCAACCCCGTAGACGATCTAAGTCGTCGGAAATACAGAGTAAGTCTATATCTAGCTCTCGAGCGAGGCATACACGTCGCAAGGTAAGGCGCATAGCGCGGGTGTCAGATGATGGGCGCCATAGGGCAAGAGAGCGTAAGCTCATGTATTAATGGTGAATGAATGAATAACAATAAACAACCTATGCTAGCTATGCTAGTGTCCGTACTCTAGTGTTGGCGCGTCGTAGGTCTTGAACTCGTCGCGTGGTGCTGTTCGAAGTTCGACACTGCCTACTCACTCTAACAGTCGATGTATCCTGGCTCCGAAGGGCTCATTATCTGCGTGCTCCGACTGGTCCTTCTCCTAACTCCAGTCTGGTCCAGCCTGCCGCACCTCAGGATTATATCCGTTTCGCCGGTGGTTTACGCAGTTCTACCAAGGCCCCTACCCTCCACGGGCCTTCCTTCTTGGCGATCACTGACCGTTCGGGACCTGCGGCTAGAGGGTGAGGGAGCTCCCGTGCTGTTAGTCGTGCTGGGGTATTCAGGGGATGGTAGGCACACAATGTGTGGTCGATGTGCGGTTTATTGCAGCGTAGCGTCAGGGCGACCCGGCCAGCCGTCTGGCCGTCGCCTTGCGACGCCGGTCCTCAGGTGGTTCGCTGTCAACTCAATTCTAACTCATGCTACACTATGTAAATCTAGTGCATCATCAGCGCCGCACTATCCCACAAAACAGTCTACCGGTACTACCAATCATAGCCATCCTTAGCCGTGCCTGCTAACGCGGATAATAAGTTGGTAGGGCGTAAAATACATAGGTAGAACATAACCAACGTACTCCGAAGATAAGGGTAAGCCATATCTAAGTCTACCAGTCACGCGCCAAAAACCACTAGCTAAAGCTATAGTGGAAAAGGTAACTGGGCGATAACTAGGACGAGGGCTACTCACTCGTCGTCGTATGCCGGGTATGCCTTCCGAGGATTTTAGCATACCAATAATCACTTTATGGGTTGAGCGGGTAAACATGCTTGCGCGGCATGCTTGTGCTGGAAATTTAAGGGGGTAACCCACTATAATACCGGAGGTATCACCGTAGGATGTATGTCAATCTATGGGATTCGACAGTTGTGATTTGTCGGGTAGGAGAGCTGCGTTTGTATTGCGGTCCCTTCCCTGCGGAACCGTAGCTCTGACGTAAGTCGTTAGTTCATAAGTGTTGGGCGTAGGTGACTAAGAGAAGTAAAGATTTTATATCTGTTACTGCTGTTAAGAGAGGATTTTGGGCGTTCGGGCCACGTCCCCTTTGATACCGATTGCCTCGACGTTCAAGACCTCCGCAATGACAGTCGACACAAGAGGCATGTACAAGCTTTTCCAGGCAGACAAGGCAAAACCGAGGCAAGAATTCAGCGCCGTCTTTGCCGGACAGGGTGATGTATGGGAAGAAGCCTGTTGTATAAGGTAAGCCACATCTTCAAGACTTCATGAGCCCCAATTCGTTGTTGGAGATCATCGCCAGTCCTTCCGCCAGATGCTGTTCCGGTAGCTCCTGTTCCTGAGGTTCCCGCTCATCGCTCACTTTTTACTCGCGTTCCAGCTGGCAAAAACCGGCTGAACTATCCTCACCTCAACAATGTTCCCGAGCGCATGAGGGAGACCGAGATGCCTTACTGACTGTGTCAGGACAGATGGCATCTCGGTCCCCTGGACGATTGATTGGCTGCCATCACAGTCCATCTTCCGCCCCTCCGACGAACTTGAGTTAGAAGGAGTGGTCATCCGGGGCGTAAATCCTTTCACCACCCGTTGTGGAAATAGAAGTGCGGAATTGTCAAAATCTCTTGAGGTTGTCTAGGTCGTTTTTCTTTGCCACACAACATCAAGCAACATGGTGGTGAACAAGCGGACGAAGAAGTTCCAGCACAAGCATTTAAAGGTGATCCCCCATCAGTCTGTTCCTTAAATGTAATAAAGAGTTGAAGGGCGAGTTGGAGAGGCGGAAGAAGTTCAAGAAGGACCATCAACACCGGAAGAAGAAGCCTGTGGGCAGGCCGGAACCGGGCGCTGGGCGGAAATCCGCGACTGGCGCGCCGGACGCTGACGATCTGGGCTCCGACGACGATGACGACGCGGCGGGCTTCTCACTTGATCCGGCGCTGCCGAACCTGACTGGGGATTCGGCGTTCGGGAACGATGATGACAGCGACGACCACGATGAGGACGCGGAGATGGATGATGATGTGGAAGAGGACGACGACGAGGATGATGACGAAGGGGTGGAAGACTTGATGGAGTCCGACGCGGAGGAGGACGCCAACTCGGAGGGGGGCGACGAGGAGAGCGACTCGGAGTTCAAGTCGAAGCGGACGCGCCTGCGAAGCGAGATCTCGAGCCACAAGGAGGAGCTGGAGAAGATGAAGGAGAAGGACCCTGTTTTTTATCAGTTCCTGATGGAGAATGACCCCGAGCTATTGCGGTTTGATGACGACGACGAGGCCGAGGCGACGTCGGACGTGGATGGGATGGAGCAGGACGAAGATGATGAGGATGCCGAGGATGACGACGATGTGCCGGTGCCACGGCGGAAGGTTGCTGCTAACGATGCGGCCGCGGATGGGACGGAGGTTATCACGAGGCAAATGGTCAACAAGTGGAAGCAGGCCTTGATTCAGTCGCATTCTGTCAAGGCTGCGCGGAAGATGGTGACGGCGCTGAATGCGGCATTGGGGATGGGGGAGGCCGACTCGGACAAGAAGAGCCGGAGAGCATACCGCGTTGAGGACAAGGCGGTTTACAATCAAATCATCATCACGGCGATGAAATATGTCGGACCGACCGTCAGCCACCACCTCCCGACGAAGACAGTGAAAGGGTGAGCTTTTGAAGCTCAAGCTTGTGCTAACGCAGATTTTTCAGGAAGAAAGCCCTCCCTTCTGCCGCACCGAAATGGAAGAAGCTCTCCACGCTTGTGAAGTCCTTTGTTAAAGCGTCTGTTAAGATTCTGCAGCAAATCACGGATGAAGGCGTTTTGACGTTCGTCTTGAAGGAGCTCCAGTGCTGCGTCAGCCTCTTTGCCTGTTTCCCGAAAGTTGGCAAGGAATACCTGAAGGTTTGCCCAATCATCATTGGTGGTAACTTACGGGCTTCGCCAGCAATTGTTAAACCTATGGACGTCAACAACTCCCGCCATCCGCGTAGTGTCCTTCTTGTCAATCCGAAGTCTTGCCCTGAGCTCACCCTCACCATTCCTGGATTTGGCGATCAAAGGACTGTACACCACCTTCTCTACCGCTTCCCGGGGCACGAACGTACACACATGGAGTGCCATCATCTTCATGATCAATTGCCTAGTCGAAATCATGGGCATCGATGTCGGGACAACCTACCACTTTGGATTCACGTACATCCGTCAGCTGGCGATCTTGTTGCGGAACGCCATCACCTCGGGGTCGAAGGAGGCGTTCAAGAACGTATACAACTGGCCGTTTGTCCACTGCATGCGGCTTTGGGCGGCCGTGCTTGGATGTTACTGCGAGAGGGGGTCGGGGCCAGAGGCGGGCGGCGGGGAGGCGCTGAAGCCGCTCATTTACCCGTTCGTGCAAGTCGTCCTCGGGGTCATTCGGTTGAAGCCGTCGGCGAAGCACTTCCCGTTCCGGTTTCAGTGTTTGAAGGTTTTGAACGATATCAGTCGGACGACGCATACGTTCATCCCGCTGGCTTCAAATTTTTTCGAGGTGAGTATGTCCTTAGATTTTTTTTTTTTTTTTTTTTCCTAATTGTCGGCCCAGATTTTCGAGTCTGCCGAAATGAAGCGGTCCGGCAAGCCGAGTACTCTGAAACAGCTGGACTTTACGCTTGCGCTGAAAGCCCCCGCGGAGTATATCGGGACGAGGGTCTACCAAGTCGGGGTCGCGGAGGAGTTCTTGTCCCTTATTATTGACCACTACGACTGCTTCGCCCTTTCCATCTCGTTCCCGGAGCTTGCGATCCCGGCTATCTTCCAGGTACGTCTGATTTGTAGATTGTCAATTTTTTTTTGCCTTACAGCTATTTACCAGTTCCGGAGGTTCGTTAAGCACTCGAAGAATTTCGTCGTCAACAAACAGATACAGCAACTCATTGACGCGCTCGAGTCGAACTCAAAGTTCATTGAGATAAAGCGAGCGGAGGTCGACTTTAGTCCAAAGGATGAAGGGCGCGCGGTACGTTTGGCTTTGTTTCGCTTTTGGTCATTTGCATCGACTGATGTTTTGCGACAGGATGCGTTCTCCATGAACCTGGAGCCCCTAGCATCCCCGTTACGGAAATACGCGACATCCCGGAGGAAAATACGGGCGGAAAACGCCAGCTCGCTACGGACGCGAGTTCAAAGCGGGGGTGCGCGAAAGAGTGAGGTTGAGGTTGAGGATGAGGATTAATGGTTGGGGACCCGTAGTGAAATGAAGAGACTGTTGGCATATGCAGAAAAATTATTTTATTCGACGAAGGTTGCATAAAGCCAGCGTCACCTCCATCACTTAATATGTCGACGCGACGACTTTCATGGATTATAGAGACCTTCCACGCAGCTAACCGTGAATTGCCGACCATTAGATAGTCGGGATCGAGTCGATGCTATCGATGGTCATCGCTCGGTCATCGTCTTTCAGTTGATTTACGTCGAGGGCGATTGACAGAGGGGCGACACATTGTCAGGTGTCGTTTGTTGATCCCATCGCGATTTCGAGACCAGGCTCGTCCACAATGGGGCCAGCATGTCGATTTACCGAAGAACCATCTACACAACCCTTGCAGCATTTGGGAGCCCATGGAGGACAACGTCCGGCGCCTGCTGACGCGCCTGAGAAAGCAGGGGACCGCGCTCAGAGACCAGCAGATAGCGCTTCGGGAGCAGCAGAATGCTTTGAGGGAGCTGCAGACCGAGATGGAGGAGGTGCGGAGACTTTGTCTTACGCGTCACGAAGCGGGGCCTAACTGTCAGGGTGTATAGCTGCTTCTCCACGCGCTCGGGCCGGGAAACCACGCGACTGATTGCCATGACGCGTATCTGCACGCGAGTCGGGTCGGCAAGGACGAGGACGGGTCCGGTCTCGTGGACGCCTGTGTGGAGGCCGCCATATCCGCCAGCAGCCACCACCGTGCCAGCGTGCTCTCTATCAACTCAAGCGGCTTCATTGACGTGGTTGTGCATAACCCGACGAAGAAGGTCAGCCACCCCGCGATCCGGCGCGCTAGTCGCGCAAAGAGCTTTGCTGCCGTCCAGAGCAGCCAGTCAATAGAGAACAGGTCGTTCAACTCGATGATGTCGGAGCAAAGCGCGGCGATGACGGCGTCCGCGCACGCGGCGACGAGCAGCAGCAACAAGCAGAGGAGCCTTTCGCTTTTTTCGAACTCGATGAGATCCGGGGGCAATGGAAGGAGGATCTCGGGCGGGAACACCGAGTCGGAGCACGGGGGGAAGAGGCTGAGGAGCCAGTCTATCATTTCGACAAGAGATAAAACGTCCGCGATGAGCTTTGAGGATCCAAGGGCCGCGTCCGACAGGATGCTGCCTTCATCACCGGAGCCATCTGGCCGATCTTCAGCGCTTGGGAGGAGGGAGATAGGATCAAGCTACATGAACTACGAGTCAGCTGCGGCAGTAGACGGCTCGGACGTGGACGGTTAGACCTTTGTCCGATAGCTCCAAAACGGTGTCAGCCTTAACAGTCAGATTTATTGCAGGCAGCGAATCCGACATTGAGAACCAAACTGACACCCTCGCGACGGAAGCTCTCCTACATCGGGGCGCAAGCAAGCGCTCCGGTGAAAAATCCCAGGTCTCTATCGCCCTTCAGCCACCCCCCGACGAAGAGGCCGGAGGCACGACCTCCTTGGCCTCCAACGGTGGCAGTCTCGGCGCGTCCGATGGCAGCGCGAGCATGTCCAATAGCATGAGCGGGAGCAGCGAGGATTCCCGTTTTCAGAGCTTTCGCCCGCAGCAGCAGCCGAAAGCTCAGCCCCGGTTTACAGAGTTCCGTCCGCTTCGACAGCGGTTATACGAGACCGTCAGTATGCAGTCCCCAATCTTCAGCGAGCAGTCCATCGGCCCGACAGGGTTGCCGACGATCAGCGGGAGCAGGAGGGGGTCGTCCGAGAGCTCCACGTTTGGGACGGGGAGGCGAAAGAGTGAGATGATCATGCCCGCCGCGAGCACGCCGTCGACGAAGTCGGAGCTTATCGCGACAACGAAGCCGGCGAGTGGCGATCCGGAGCCTGGTGGAAAGGCGTCAGCCGATGTCGGCGGTCGAAGCTGGGACTTCTTTCGTGGGATTTACTTGGAGGGCTTCAAAACGGCCTACTTCAACGAGTTTGGAGAAATCTTCGCAGGGACCGTGCAGCGCAGCTTCCACATCGAACAGGCTCGGGCTGACCTCAGCGTCGACAGCGCGGGTTTTCACCCGCATTCACTTTTCGTGGTAACGGGCGAGATTGCAATGCTGTGTATGTATGAAGTCGCTCTTACCACCAATGTGTGGGATTTAAACGAGGAACAAATGTTTCTCTGTAGGTGTGTTCCTGTACTGTATATTTGCAATCCCGGTCCGCGTCGCCCTCACAACGTCATCATCCTCGCCGGTTTTCGCAATGACCATAAGCGGAATCTTCTTCGCCGACATGCTAAGGAAGCTACTCACGAAGCGGCAAAAGACCCGGCTAAGTCTTGCCACGATGGGCCTCTCTGCTTCGATTGTGCAATATTTGGTAAAATCGAAAGAAACAAAAGCTGACCACGTTTCGGACGTATGGCTTACTAACCTAAATGTTTCCGGCAGGAAAAAGAGTTCATTCTGGACTTCATTGGAATGTTCCCTTGGTTAGCTTTGGTGTGGTGGTGCGGATGGGGCATCCAGTTCCCAGAAGCCCTCGAGCTCCTTTACATTTTGTACTGCCGCAACGTCGGGCGGATTTTAAGCGACAACCCCATTCTTTGCCATTTCTACAAGGTCATCCAGCGCATCCTCCACGTTGGCGGCGCTTTCATGAGCATCTTTATCTTTATGGGACTCTTAGCTTGTTTCCTGCACCTCCACGGTTGGTTGACTTCGTTTTTTAATCTGCCCCGTTTATTCAATCTTGGGTTCTGTCCAGCTTGCCTCCTGCTCTTCTACGGGAAAATATCGGACCATTCGGCCGAGAGCTGGCAGCCGGTGCTCTATGTGCTGCAAGAGTCGCCGCTTGCGCAGTACGTGTGGGCGTTGTTTAACAGGTACGCGACCGTTTTTTACTCAAAGGAGAGCGTAATCGTTTTTACCTGTAAAACCTTTAGCGTCTCCAACACCTTCCCCGTCACTGGTTATAAGGCCTCGGACACGATCGAGCAGGCCTTATCGATCGGCGCCGTGTTCGCTGGCGCCGTTCTCTACGCCGGGCTGGTCGGCACCATTTCTTCTTTTAGTCTGGGACTGGACGCCTCTGGGAGGAAGTTTAAGGTCTGGCCTTGCTGGCGTAGTAAAATTAATCAAGACTAACCGGTTTTTTTTTGGTTGCTTTGTTATCGTCTTCGTAGGAGAAATTGGACGAGGTGAACGAGTTCATGGAGGAGAAGCAGCTGCCGTTGGACGTCCGGAGAAAAGTGCGGCAGTACTACACTTTAAAGTATCACGGCAAGTACTTCGACAAGGCCTCCATTTTTAGCGAGCTGAACTCGTCCCTGCGCCAGGTAACGGTAGCACTACAGTGTGGATGTCTATACAATAATTATTCAGCTGACAGTTGCAATAATAACAGGAAATCGCCATCCACAACCTCCGCGGCCTTCTGTCTCGAGTACCCTTTCTCCGTCGCGAGGAAAAGGACGGCCGGGACGACGCATTTGTGAGCCGCGTGGCGGAGGTGCTGAAGCCGGAGTACTTCATCGAGGGTGACGCTGTTCTGACGCAAGGGGAGGTTGGGAACGACATGTACTTCATCGAGCGCGGGTCTGTCAACATCGTTGTAAACGGCAAGTGTGTGGGAGCGTTATCGGATGGCGCGTTCTTTGGGGAAGTCGCTCTGCTGGACTCATCACCTCGCTCGGCGACCATTCGGGCGTCGGCTCATACGACGCTGTACCGGCTCGCGAAGGATGATTTTACGCTTATATCGAACGACGTAAGATTCTCAACTTTTTCTTTTTGCGATACGCAAATGAGTATGCTAAAGATATTTCCTCAGTTTGAAGACGTGAGACGTAAGATGCAATCAGTCTACGAAGAGCGTTTAGAGCGAATTCGGAAGGAGAAGCTTGAGAAGTTAGCGATGGGGCGTTAATTTTATTCCCATATTTTTTTAGGACTTAATTCCATCCACTCATGCATAGGTTTAAGCATCTTATCATGTAAATAAACATCTTATAGCGGAAACGCGCGGGCATTTACATTTGACCTTCCTCTTTATTAATTAAATTTAGAGGAACTTCCAGGTACGACTTTAACGCTTTTGTCTGTTGCAAATTGGACGGAAACGATTGTGGAAAAAAGTAATCAGATCAGATCGCAATGGCGAGAAAGTCCAAAGTAAATCCGCATACCTTCAGCTTTAGAATCCCAAACTCTACGTCCTCACTCGCGACAAGGCAAAGCAGCATCTGACTTACGTTTGTAATGGAAAGCTTTCCGTGCTAATAAATAGCCGAGATTTAATAAGCTGAGCAAGAATCCAAAAAGGCATGCAAGCGGCAACTAACCTCGCATTGCACCATCACATTCCGTAAGCCCTCCTCCTCCTTCGTGACACCCGTCGGCCCTACTACACCGTGAATCCCGGGCTGGTCCCCGATCGAATCCGTGTCGCGCCCGTTAGTTGCCGACGGCCTGGCACCCGAGCCGCCTCCTCCGCCCGCGTTACCACCACCACCATACACGTTCCCGCTCCCGCCGCCCATGCCGGCCTTCGTCCGCCTCCGGCTCGAGAGCCCCTCACCCGTGTGCCGCTCGTAGGCCACCCAAACGTTGCTGACGATCGCAGAGACGACTTTTGCCTCGCGGTCCATGCCGCCAGCGAATGCAATTAGGGATCCGTCGATGTTTAAAAGACTGTCCCGTCGCCGTCAGATCCTTTGCGTCCAGAGATCCCAAGGAGGGTGGAGAACTCACAGACTGGTCTTAACGCCGCCGGTGTTGGCCTGCTGGAGGATCTGAGCGATGGCTCGCGGTTTAATCAAGGCCATCGCGTTCGTTAATCAGTCTTCTCGTTATTGGACAATTTGAGATAGCAGTTTTCCCTGATAGTTAGTTAGCGCATTGGATAGTGAATAAAAATCGAAGTCGCTGAGCTACTAACCCTACGATGCTTTAATAATGAGACCGAGGCAATTGCCAATTATTTGACAACGACAGGCACATCCCCGACCGTCGGAATTGAACGTTCGCGAATCTTCAAATAATTTCTAATAATGGGAAGCAAGGATATCCGGCCGTGATTGGCATTAGGTGTTGCCTAAATCGGAAGGTCCCAATCACCAGATGTACGCGCGGGTCAGGGAGCACCCCATTGTTCGGAAGATGCCCGCCGATGCCGATGGCGCGGACCGACCCGGAACGGTCGATGAAGACGCGTGGGGCAGGCGAGAGCGCGGGCGAGACCACACCGCTACCGCTTATCCGGCGGGACGGAAAGCGGCAATTTATTAATAGATCTGCGCTTACTATTGTCTCCGACTGAACGCCCCGTCTTGGTCGACCCTGCAGGGTCATTGGAAATCAAAGGCTCTCGCTGCCCCACCCCCATAAGCGAAACCTCCAGGCCGCCCGTGGGAATCAGAGCTCAACGCCCCCGCCCTCGATAGGCGACCCGCCGTGAACCTCGCACCGCCGCGACTACTGTGGTGCCACGAATTTACTACTAGCGACCGGGGCCGGGAGGGCTTGCGTTAACCATCGACGCTTCCGGCGCTTTGGATCTGGAGACCACAGCGGCTGACGCTGCCGCGATTGCTCATACAAGAGCTTACCCCGCCTCGATTGCTTCTTGAGGGATGACGTCGGCTGCGGAGGAGGACGATGTTGGGAAGCTCTTCCTGGAGCGGTACACGATCGAGAAGGTGCTCGGGGAAGGGAGCTATGGGAAGGTGAAGAAGGCTCTCGACGGCGAGACACAGCGAATGGTATGGTCCTGTGGCTAATTGATGTGGTGGTGCCTCGACCTTACAAGGCTGTCTTGGAACCAGGTTGCCTTAAAGGTCATTAATAAGGCCACAATCAAGAAGCCGGAGCATGTTACCAGGATCAAACGGGAAGTGCGGATAATGAGGCTGCTCAATCACCCGAACATCGTGAAGCTGTATGACGTCGCGGTTTGTTACTGCTCCCTTTTTTCGTAGGGATTGCATCTAATGCTGGCCCTGCCCCAGGAAACGGAGAAGGACATTGTGTTGTCGATGGAGTACATTGAGGGCGGGGAGCTGTTTGATTACATTGTGGCGCATAACAAGCTAAACGACAAGACGGCCCGGAGAATATTCCGGCAAATCGTCTCCGCGGTGGACTACTGCCACCAGAGCTCCGTCATTCATAGAGGTATTGCCTTAAGGGGTGATTTAAGATCTTAACGTGTCGCTTGACTAGATTTGAAGCCGGAAAACTTGCTGTTGGATAGCAAAAAGAACATCAAAATCATCGACTTTGGTTTTGTGAATCTTTTCGATCCCGAGGACGTCTTGAAGACATTTTGTGGGTCGCCATTCTACGCGTCACCAGGTAAACTCTGCTCTTGGGCCAAAGCTACCGCAATCGGAGCTTAGTTAACCTTCATTCCAGAAATGATCCTTGGGCGGCAATACGTGGGTCCCGAGGTGGACGTTTGGAGTATGGGTGTTATTCTTTTCGCCCTGCTTACCGGCCAGCTACCGTTTCGAGATGTGAATACGAAGGATTTGTACAAAAAGATCACGACATCGACATTTGAAGTGCCGCCATATGTCGCGGATGGTACGTTTACGCTCTAAATACTCCATTTGTCTAATCCAGAATTTAACATAATCCTGTATTTACAGACGCTGGTAGTCTTATTCGACGGATGCTTCACGTCGACCCGGCTCAGCGCGCAACGCTTGAGGAGGTCCGGTATCATCCGTGGGTCAACAAAGGATTCGATTTGCCACCCGATTCCCTTGTACCTCTACGCCGACCTCTAGCGGAACCCCTTGACCAGATGGTCCTTGACACTATGCGGTTATACGGCTTTGAGCCCGGAGTCGCAAAGGCAAGCATCCTGGCCTCACCGGATAAAGGTCCCGCCTTCTCGCTATATTGGCTGCTAAAAGAGCAAGAGGAAGCGCTCATGGCGAACGCATCCGGAAAGCCCGGGAAGCACGGGACGACCCGGAGCTCTCTCAGCGTGTCAGGGCCGGGGCCGGCGCCGAACCTGACAGTGACGATTGAAGAGGAAGGGAACGGCGACGGCGTGGACCGCTTCAAACGCAGGGTCGACTCCATGCCAAGTGTGAAGCGGCCCGGCAGCGTGAGACGGCGGAAGTCCATCTCGGGCGCCGTGCGGACTGAGTCCTTGTCCCTTACACCGTCGAGAAATGGCAGCCAGACCAACGGCCCCCTAACGGCAGGAAATAGCGAAGCTTGGGATACTGACGACGCCGCGGATCATTATGACGAGGTCGCCACAAGACCATCAAGCATCTCACCAGCATCCTTGTCGCCCCGGACGAGTAGGGAAGCCCCGCAACAAGTCACTCGCCGGCGATCCATCGCGGCCGTTCCAGTCACAAATCATGCCGCGCGAAGACCAGCCTCCGCGCGCAATGCCAGCCCCGTCGGCAACACCCACCAAATAGCGACCCCGCATTCCAGCACCAACACGCCGGCCTCTCAATCCTCCACCAACTCCTTCCACCCGGACCCTTCCTCGCCCTCGTACCCGGAAACGGCGGACGTGCCCGAGGTGCCCAAGATCAACCGGCGCGCGTCCATGCCGACCGGGCCGCCGACCGGCCACGTTTCCCAGCATCACAGCGGCCACTCTGTACCCGACTCGGACGAATACGAGTCGGGTGCGGCGCAAGGGTCGATATCGAGGCGTCGCGCGTCAACATCCAGTAAGGGGCGGTCCAGCGTGGTGGGGCCCTCGGCTGGATCTGGGAAGAAGGGGTCGACGGCGGGGACGGAGGGCGGGCCGTCGTCGAGGCGGAGGGAGGTGAGCTCGCCGACGTCTGGCCGCACGTCGGTCTCGAACTCGGTCATGGCCGTCGATCACCCCGCGTTGCCGGCAACCGGGGCCCAGGCGGCGCAGGTTGACAGCAGCGGGAGCGGCAGTGGAGGCAGCGGCAACGGGAGCGCGAAGGGAGGGAACAAGCGGCGGCGGCGGATGAGCCTGAGTGCAGCCATCAGCTCCGCGTTTGGGAAGCTCAAGCTGCGCGCGTCGACCGGCGAAGGTGAATCGGGGTCGCAGCGGACCAGCGTCGCCGGGGAGGCTTCTGCTGCCGCGTTAGGAGGTGTCTCAGGAGCCGGTGCGGCGGGCCCGCGCGTCTCGACGGCGATATATGCGGCGGACACGACGAGCACGAAGCAAGCTGAGGCCATCATGAAGGAGCTCGACAGGGTGTTTGAGTTGAACGGGATCGCGGCAACATGGCAGGGCTACCGGGTGCGGTGCGTGAGCCCGCACTCCGAGTTTGAGATTGAGGTCCTGAGGATCAAGGGGACGAATATGCATGGTTTGGAGTTGAGGAGGAAGAAAGGATCTACCTGGTCATACCAGGTCATATGTCGGACGCTAATCAATCAGTGGAAGCTCTAGCGTGCCGCGCGGCCCACTTTCTTGTTCGCTTTATGGTTATATTCTTTGTACCTTCTACAATACTGCGATGGATCACATTTGACCAGCTTACCGTTTTTGCAACGCGATATAATTACCTTCTCATTATAGCATCATAGCCTTAGCTCCTGTCTTCATATATCTTATTCTGCTACCTTTTCTCTCGAGCATTCACAATAAACCTACATATTGAAACAGTGATATCTACAACCAAAAGCGCCGAGTCCCAGCCAAACGCGGCCGGATAAGCTCGATGCCAAAGGTGAATGAAGCCTGCATGTTGAACAGTAGTCGTCTTCAAGGGTGGAAAATGCATTTGTCAGGCGGGTAAAGCATATTGCCTGCCCCGCGTAAAACCCCTGAAATGCGAGCCCGCGCCCAGGTAGGATAAATATCGGTCAACAAGACCCTGTAAAACCCCTGCCTTGAGCAAGGCCAAGAAATGAACACCCCGCAGCTACGTCAGTGTGTCTAGCAGCCACACGAAAGATTTTTAAGTTGGGGCAGTTGGAAGGGGAGGGGGGGAGAGTCAGGAGTTTTTACGTTTTGGTAAAGCAGGTAAATTTTTAACCTGCTTCGCTGGTTCCGACGTTAGAAAAGGGCTCAAATTTGAACTCCGAAACGGACGATTATCCTGCTTGCACGACGCGCAGGGATTCGAGTCTAATATCGGCCAGTGCAAGTTTTACGCACCCAGCCTCATACGGCCAGAGCGGCTGGCCTGCTGTGACGGCTGTGACGCGCGGGCGAATTTTCTGCCCGTCCCCCCACACGCCGGAACTATTTCGCGACGATGGATGGAAGAACAAAAGGACGACAGATCCCCGGCGCTCCCTGACGTCGACCTGTCAGGACTCCAGCACCTCACCTTCCTCACGCCAACCCTGACAGCCCAAAAGACCCCCGCCGCGACATGATGAGAACCTTCTCCACCTCGGGCTCCACCTCGAGCTCCCTCTCGGCCATCTTCGATGACGTGCCGCACCAGAACGTCGCGGCGGAGGGTGGTGGCATGCCGCAAGACGTCGCATCATCGGACTTTCAGCAGCTCCCTACCCTCCTCAGGATGCCGGTCTCCAGCTCGCCGCCGGCGTCTCCGGTGGTCCAGCAGCAACGGTCCGCGTTCTCTCATCAGTACGGGCAAGCGCACTCCTTCGACGACCTTCACCATTCCGCGATGACGCGGTTCGCTGCTCTCTCACACCCGGCCACGACCGTACAACCTGCGGCCTCCTTCCCGGCCGCCTCCGTCCCCGTGCGGCACTACAGCACCTCGAGCCTGTTTCAAATCGAGGCTGACGTCGAACAGAAGATGGATACCTTCAGCGCCTCGCCCCGGGTCCTCAGTGCGCACGCGACCGCCGCTGCCGGCCACCAGCAGCTGGCCATGCCCAGCCAGCACCTCCCCTGGCAGGCCGCTCACAGCCATCACCACCATCACCAGCGGACGCTCTCGACTAGCTCGAACGCGTCCATGACCGCTATCGCGACTTCGCAGCCACTCCCGGCCGGCTACATGACCAGCCCCGTCTCTCTCCCGTCATCCCCGTACATGGCTTCCCCTCACACGCGCGCACCGACCCCGCCGCTGCCAACCTACCGGCCCGTGACCACACCCTTCCCTTTCCCGATTGACACGTCCCTCCCGACACTCTCCCTGCCGCCCTTTCACATTCCCAACGCGACAGACATCTACAACGCGCCTCCCCTGTCCGCAACCACCACCACGACAGGCTGCACATCCCCTTCCACGGCCTTCCACTCCCCATCGCCCGAACCCCTCCGCACGACGTCCACCTCCCGACTTTCACCCTCCTCCTCCCCGACCTCGCCACCGCCCACGACCGTCGCCCCCGCATCGTCATCAACATCATCATCATCAGCATCAGCATCATCCGCCATCCCGCTCCCGCACCCTTGCCCCGAGTGCAACAAGCGCTTCAAGTCGACCCAATCCCTCCGCCACCACGTCCGCTTGCACCGCCTGCCCCGGGACAAGGTCTGCGGCGACTGCGGCAAGGCCTTCATCCGCCAGCAGGACCTCGCGAGGCACGCCAGCATCCACCTCGGGCCCGACGAGTACCTGTTCAGGTGCGGGTGCGGCAAGGGCTTCAGGAGGCGGGACGGGATCGTGGGGCACGTGAAGGCGAACACGTGCGGGGCGCCCGTCATGCCGCCGGTCAAGCGGAGGGGCGTCAAGGGCCCGCCCGGAGCCGCCGGGAGCGTTGGACCTTACGGCGTCGCTGGTGGCATCGGATATGGTGTCGATGGAGGCGTTGTTGGAGATTCCGGCTACGTTGGCCAGCAGGTTGGGTACGTCACGGGATCCGTGATGGGCCTTGAGCTCCAGTGAATCGCTTCTCCTTGCTTTAATTATTTTTAACCCCCCGCTCTCGCTCTGAATTGCCATTCTTTTGTCGTTCTCGTTCTGCACGTATGTGGGTATGTTTGTTCCCTACCGGCCGTTTAAATTTGCCATCAGCTATTTTACTTAGTGTGTTTATCATTAATGCCCACCTTAGCCGCAGCGTTTTTTTTGCCAGTCGCTACACATAATCGATCCTCTTTTTACATATGCTATTTACTGTATCTTTCCCGTCTCCCGTTTTGCTTTTTCAATGCTATTTACCACTCTCGCCTTTCTCGTTTGGAGTTAGGCTGGTGTTGCCCCACCACCTACTTTACTATTGCTAATTTAATGATTAAAAAGTCAACTCTCGGTTATTGAGCGCTGTGCCCTTCCATTAAAATTTTTGTCTGCGCGTTGCTTGTTTGTCCTTCTCTATGTCTTAACATTATTTCTTCACATTAGATACCGCCCTATATCTTTTACTCTTTCATTACAATTTCGATTCGCTGCCTTGCTAAAATAGAATGGAGCCTGTCCACTCAGACAAGACACATCAGACTATTTACAAGCCGCCGATTTGAAATCGCTCGATGTCCTCTGGCAGCGACAGTGGCGATGACCCGACCGAGCCGAGCGACCATGGAGTCCACGGGCACTCCAACGCATTCGCGGGTGGAAACCTCATCCAAATCATCCTCCAACATCCCGCTCTCCGAGCTCAGTTTGGCCTGGGGCACCTTAACGTAGACGATGAGGATGACGACGACGACGAGATGGACGAGGACGACAACGCTGAGAATGATGACGGCGATGAGGATTGGGAGACTGATTCGACTCCGAGCGATCTGACGGGACCGACGAGGAAGCGACCGAGATCGCCTTCCGCCGCCGGGAGCAGCGGCACCGCTGAGGGTCCGTCCAAGGACCCCATCTACACCCACGCGCCTCCCGACCTCACGTTCCCGCGCACCCCGTCCTCCGCGTTCGGCCTCCTCCGGCGCCGCGAGCTGTCCTCCCGAACCACCCCGACGGTCCGGATCGCGCAGGCTTTCTTACCGGGCACCGCGGCCAGCGGCATCGTGGATCACTACGATCACAAGGCGTACTGCGGCGAGTACTCGAAGGATGGCAGGTGATAGTGCATGACCGTTATACCATATTGTCGCTCACTCCTTGCTGCCGTACCCTCTCTTTAGGCGATTCTTTTGCGCGACGCAGGTACTTTTTCTCCAATTTTTGCCTTTCTTTGCTTAGCCACCACACTTTCTTTTCTTCAGGACTACACGATCAGGCTGTATGACACGACGCGGAGGGCGGAGGAGGAGCGCGTGCCGGGTAGGGGTGGGGAGAGCGGGATGAAGCTCGAGAGGACGATTCAGGCCGTGCCGGGCCGATGGACAATAACCGACTGCGACATGTCCGGCGACGGCACGAGCCTAATCTATTCGTCGATCACGGACACCGTTCACATGGTGCACCTCGACCCGGAATCGGACCGCTTCAATGCGGACTCGGGCCACATCGCGATGCATTTCGGGTCGGGCGAAGCCCACGATCAGCATTTCGGTATTTGGAGCGTGAGGCTCTCGGAGGACGGGAGGGAGATCGTAGCCGGCGCGACGGACGGGAAGCTGTACGTGTACGACGTCGAGACGATGAAGGTGCTGACCCGGATCCGGGCGCATGCCGACGACGTGAACGCCGTCTGCTTCGGGGACCCGTCGTCGAACGTCCTTGTGTCGGGCGCGGACGACGCGCGCCTCCGCGTGTGGGACAGACGGTCGCTTGCAAACTCGACGAGCAGGCGATCCTCGGGACTGCTCGTGGGGCACACAGAGGGGATAACATTCGTAAGCGCTAAGGTAGAACTTCTCCCCTTGACGTAAGTTGTTCTCTAGTTTAACCTTCGTGGCCACTAGGGGGATGGCCGAGGGATCATCAGCAACGGGAAGGATCAGCGGATGCTCATGTGGGATTTGAGGAAGGTGGTGGAGGACACGAAGGAGGCAGCTAGTGTCGATCTAAGCACCGGGTTCGATTATCGGTGGGAGTCTTACCCGCAGAGGAGGAAGAGGTTGCGGCACCCGCAGGAGAATTTCGTGAGGAGTTTCGAGGGTCATAAGGCATGTTCTCCTCTCACTTTGCAATGCTGATGGCCCGCTGATTGTCCATGACATGTAGGTACTACGCACTTTGATCCGATGCCATTACTCCCCGCCTTCCACAGGGCACCGCTACGTCTACACAGGTCAGCGTTTTGCGAATAATCTCCCAATATCGTTGCCGGATTTCTAATTTCCGTTTCAGGCAGCTCCGATGGCCGCGTCCTCATATTTGACACGGAGGCCGACGACGGGGCACCGCCGGCCCGCACCCTGCCGCCGCCCAAGGTCGTCCGCAAGCCCCCTCGCGTTCCTGACGCGGCCGCCGAACTCCGCAGGCTCGCACGGAGAGCCGAGGGCTGCTGCACGCGAGATGTGAGCTGGCACCCTTGGGAGCCCGTCATCTTGGCGAGTACGTGGGCGGAGGAGCAGGGTTACCTCATCCGATACGGGTTTCAAAGGCGGTGAAGGTGACGACGGCTTTTGATTAGCGGGTGGAGGCGAGGGAGGTGCTTTCTAATGTATAGTCGTCAAGATCGCATAACGCCTTTGTCTTGTCACGTAGCTTTTTCTAGCTGCACACTGCGCTTAAATACATATCCAATTCTATAGTAAATTCATGTCTGCAGGGGAGGGTGATTGAGAGGGAGTGAAGGACTGTACATACACATATAAGAGACAGAAATATTGCGCTATGGTGCGGGAGAGAGGTTGATACTAACTAATCTATACAGCGCATTAGAGAAAAGTAAGTACAACAATTGCTCGTCGAGCTGCCGGCTTCGCCATTGACCCTTCCACTGTCTTCCTAAACGAGATACAGCGACTTTCAGAGCTTTTCGGCCTTGCCGGCTTCGCCAGCACCTAACTGAGCCAGATTCCTCCGCCTACAAACTAGCCATCATCAACGTCGTGATCCCCGCTCATCCTAGGTCTCTAAGCAGGTCGGCTCTCGTCGTCGTCGCTCACGTCGGCCTCGAGGCGGCGCTTGTTCGCAGGACCAGGGG